>VXAD01001102.1:28319-137884 GCA_013399195.1 Dicrurus megarhynchus
GTGTATATTTTGTTTTTTTGTGTAATAAAAATACATTTTTTTTTTTTTTTTTTTTTTTCAGAAGTTGAATTTTCAGTCTTCTCTGGGCTTGGATGATGAGATGCACATCAGCTTTTGGTTGCCTTTTCTTAAAATGCATTGTAAGAATACATATTCTTATACTATCCACATGGTGTCATGTTTACTTTTTCACTCAATGATCTTCCTTTAGATATATAATGACACTGAAGTGCACACATTAAAGTAAGTATATGGTCATATTCCTAAATAAAAATCATCTTCCTACATCTATGTCTTCTCTGTAGTTAACTACTTGTTAGTTTTTCTTAGCCAGATTATGAGAATGCTGTATTTAAAATATGCAAAATACAATACCTAAAAACATTTTCTATAGTGCTCTTGTCACTGCCACAAGATTTCTCCAGTCTGGTTTGTTATGCCATTTGTAGAGAAAATTATCAATAGTGAGAAGTAATTGAAGCTTTTGCAGCCATTTGAATAGGTAAATGGTACTCAGGGATTTTGGGAAAATGTCATTCCATTCCCCGGTTCTTTCCAACCAGCATTCACACTACCACCAAGGAGCTCAGGTATCTGAGGTTCAGCTTGGTTACCAGATGGTATAAACGACATTAGCAGGTGCAGGATCACACAACATAGGACTTAAAGGGAATTGAGAACCATCTCCATTCAGAAGCAGGTGGATTTCACATTAACAGCAAGGAAAGAGGAGAAAAGAAAAGGAACTTCACATTTCATTCAGTCACAGTTTTATTAAATTGTGAAGGGATAGCTGTGCAGCTACCTTTTGCTCAGTCCACTAGTGCACGTCTTCCTGCAGATAATTTCCCATAGTAATTTCTAGCCCTTTAGCTATTTAAACAGGCCCTTCTGACCAATTGCGATCTGATCCCCTTTCCCTTTGGCTTTAAGGCAAAGTAAACCATTCATACCAACAGTCATATCATGTACATACACATGTATCAATAAAAATTGTGACAAAAGATTATTTAGAAAAAGGTAAGCAGTCTCACACATGCATACACTATTTTTACATATTTTTGCTCCCTTACTTTGGAACTATAAGTATTTAAGTAGCTATAAACAGGCAGACATAAGCATACATATGTCATATTTTTAACTTTATTTATACTTGCGAGGTGTCTAGTTTGACTTCAAGCCAAACATAAAGAAGAGTGATTAATGCTGAAGAAAATTCATAATTCTGCACTCGAAACCAGGAACTGAATGGAAACTGGTACCCATGTATCTGGAGAAATTCTCTGAGAATATAAAAGATCAAAATGCAAATTATTGGGGACTTAATAGCTTCATCTTCCACTTAAAGTCCTGGGAGTGGGTGGGGGAAAGCTCAAGAGAGGTAACACCTTTCATGACCAAGCTTAAGATGAATTAGTGCAATATACCCAGTGTCATGTCTTATAGCTTAATTGACTACCTCTAGCTATAATATAGCTGGCTTTATCACAGAAAAATCATTCTGATTTATTTGATGCATTGTATATCATAAGGAAGCATGCAGGAGGTTATTAATGTCTTGCATAGCCGTGATATTTTCCAAGGGCACAGATAATGCATTTCATCATATGCAGTGCTAGACAGTCATGACCAGTATGCTGTAATTTTGTATTTTTATGAATTTTATTTTTTATTGTATTTTTTCCTCACGTTGCCTGCTTGGCATGTAAGAGTAGCAGCATGAGTAGTGCTTATGGTCTAAAAGAATCTACCACAAATGTTGCAGAACTTTAGTTGGAACAGAGAAGCTGGAAATATTGGCTATAATGTGAATGCAGATTATAACAATTCAATTTATTGCTAATTTATTATTGCAATTGAGTTGTTAATTGTTCTCTTTGGCTCATAAATGTCAAGGTCTATCTATGAGTTCAAGTGGCTGGGCCACAGTCTCTAAATAAATGTCAGAAAAATAGCTCTGTCAGATAAAAAAATAAATGTGTCTAGTGAATATCACCTTTTTCCCCATCTTCTCCTAAAAATTCTAGAGGTCCTAGAAAATAAGGTGGATTGTTTAGAAGGATACATTTTAAAATATAGTAAAGCAGTCTTGAGACTGAAGAAGTTTGTCTTAAAATTCAGATGAGTGCAAGACATCTTGATAAGACAATTAAAAGTCATGTTTGACATTTCCAGTAAAGGGTCAGTAACTTCATTTAAACAGTCTAAATGTTTTATAGAAACCATTCTGTGATTCTATGGTTCTACAACGTTTTTCACTGTTTTACTATTTGAGTGTAGTCAATTATATTTCATATAAATGTGAAAGACAGAAGAACTGTCTCATCTCAGGCAGGCACCACACAGTTTAGACATGACGACACCTCTTTCATTTTCTTTTTTTCTTCTCACTTCAGGGCCTCAATCTCATATGTTTTGAACATGGTAAGGCTGCCTACTGCCTTTCTCCCACCTGAGGTTGAACTTCAATTGATCTGGCTGGTGGAAATACACAAGGCTTAGCCCATGAAATTGTCGATGTTGAAGTAACTCTTGCAGATATTTTAAGGTCTGAGAAATGCTTCCATCTGAAGAAGCTTTTCATACTAGCCACCTACTATCTGACAGGGTACATGTCACATCACCTCAGAGAAAGGACACGCTAAGTCAAACATTTGATATGTTCATGTCATGATAATAAAATCATCCCCACTTCTTCCTAATAGCACAATGGAGTTGTTTTCCACATAAGTGTTTTTGTAATTTATGAGGTCTACTTAGAAGAAGAGCTGCCTGCTGCTAACTCAAATATACTGAGAGAGTGGTATTGTACAGAATGGTTCTACATTTACCAGGAGACTGTCACTTTACAGTCTGTTGAAATATCAGTAATAATCTTTGAATAAGAGTAAAGGATGGATTAAAACTACCGGTAAAAATGTTTTCAGGACTAAGCTTTCAGATTTCATCTGGAAGATCTGCTTTCATTTTGGTTTTGAACTTGTCTGGCAATACTTGAGACACTGAAATTTCTCCAAGTGACTAAGTGACTTCAGACAGATTCTTGGAGGACAATGAAAGAATTCTGGGGTTTAATTACTTTTCTTACTATGGAATATATATATATATATATATATATATATAAAAATTAAAATATTTCCAGTTTGCTTGCTACCGACCTTTAGTTTCAGTCATTTTCTCTAGAGCAATGTCATCAAACTTATGGAGAAAGGAGGATAAGGGTCTCTGAATGCCCAAAATTCTAAGGGTAGTGTCTATAATAACAACAGATCTAAATCTATAAAACTAAATCCCAACAGGAAACATGCAGATAGATTGAGTGATCTGGTACATTACCATGGACTTAAGGATACTTTTCCATTTCAAAGGAGATCGTGATGAAGGCTATGAAGTAGTCTTGGGCAAAATGGCTCTTCCTTGATCTACCACATTAGGAACGCTGCCAGTGCTGGCAGCCCCTCCGGTTTATGCTGAGCTGGGCATGAATATTAATAGGGCTTTGAGGCCTTTGAGAGTAAAATCTGGGGTTTTAGTTTTCTTTTGTTCTTTCTCTTTCTCTCTTTCTCTGCCCAGTAATTTTCTGTGCATGCCAACAAGGTGTTTATCAGGAAAAAATCAGGTAGACAAGATTTAAATGCTTATTGCTCATCTGTTCTTCTTCCAAGATTACACCTTCACATAATTGCTGAGGTATAAATCTGTGCTTTCTTGTTCTCACCAAGATCTCTGCAACTTGAACCATGTGACAAAATATTCAGCTGCCAGAAAAATTGGAGAAAATTGTTCTGTCAGAGTTTTGAGGACTGGGAATTATTTTTGAAAATACTAAAAGCACATTATCTTTTATTTATTCCCTAAGGCAAGTCTATTAAATACATCTAATTTATCAGACTAAGTAGGTCTCAGTTCGCACCAAGTTATTTGTCACAATGTGCTACAACTATGAGAGATTTGGGATGATTCTGGGATGTGGAGAGTTCACATAACAGTCTCTATATCTTAACAGCCCACATTAGCTCTCAGATGAATTCATTTTGAGAACCATGGAAGGGAATAAGGCAATTCCAAACAAAAAAGTAAATTGATGTTATATGCTATTAACACATGAAACAGGTAAACTAGATTACCATATCTTTTTCTTTNAAAATGGAAAATAGATTTTCATATTTTTTTTTTTTTTTTTTTTTTTTTTTAGTTTTCTCATTTTATACTTCCCTTGTAATTTCTGCAAGGAAATGACTTTTTTTGTTTCCACCATAAATGTGAGTGGACTCCAAGACACTTTATCAATGCCTACAGGTACTAGCATTATAATAGCATCCATTCTAGTACAGATTCCATTAGCCTGAAATCTTCAGTCAAAGAAGTGACAGGCAGTCCAGAAGCTTTGCAAACTTCTACCTTTCCCACTGCTTGTGGCAATAACTTCTGTTATTTCGAACCCCTGGAGTCTCCCAAAAAATCATACTTCTCAAATTTCATTCAGGGAGGAAAGAAGGGAGGGAAAAATGCCTTTGACTCAGTCCAGCTGGTTTTTTCTTTTAATTTTAAAATATTTCAGTGTCTTTTTATCCATTATTATAATAGTCTGCTAGTTTTTACTTCAGAAAGAAAACACTTATGTCAATGGGATTTAGTCCCTTAAGATATTCAGCCAGCTGGCTGCTTTTGAGACTTAGTCCCTTGTCCAGACCAGCAGGCGACATTTTTAAGCCAAAATCAACAGAATGAGGATGCATGAAATAGCCATATCCTTAGGTTTTCATCCTATTTTTCCCATATTTTATTCCAAACTTCAAGTAGAAATAAAACGGAATAATAAAAATCTATATACATTAAGACTATCACTTGTGTGTATTGATAATCACAAAATTAATACTTTCATGAATTTCTAATTGCAGGTAGAAAAATTGAGGTCTGAACAATGACACATTGATCTTACAATTACTGCAAAGAATGCACTGTGAGCAAAACTTCATGTAGTGGGGCCCTATGGAAAAGACTTAGACATCACTGCAGATTGGAGAATGAGTACATGCCCTGGATGCTGTTTTCAGTTTTGATTCTGTCATTACAGAAATCCTGAAATCTCTGTAAATATGAAAGATCTATAGAACAGCAATGACCAGGTAATAGTGACTGAGCAGGCTCTATATTCTCTGTAATTAGGGATTAAGAATTTAGGAGACCTCAAACCAGAAAACAGAAAGCAAAAAAAAAAAAAGGGAGAGATAGTAAAAGTATCTCCACCCAGTATCTATACTAGGTGTTGTAGTATAATTATTTCTGTGAAATAGGTGATGGATGTTAGTCTGACATTTAAAAACAACACTTCTAAAACTGCCATTGTTATTCTTGTAAGAGTAAATTAGCCCAAGGAACTCACACATAATATGTAGCAGAGTTTCCAATGCAAGCATAAAATCGGACTATCTTTTGTAACACTTAAAATTGCACAAAAAAAAAAAAAAATCCATCTTTATATTCCAGGACATCAGCTGGTGACCAACTGATGTCAGGGCAAAAGTTCTCAATTGTCAAGGGCAAGGAACAAGTACATTTTTTGTCTAAATGTTCTGTTACCCTCTGAAAACTCAGTATGACAGTAGAATAGTGTTTCTTAGTTCAGTATTTCCTAATGACACCCAGATAATTTTTGCGTTACTCACACTTTATAACCTTCAATCTCTATCAGCTCACCTGAGATCTGAACGCCAAACTGCATTCTCCTGTGATAAGCAATTCAGCAACTTCACTGGATAATGAAGTTTCTACCCAAATGGAATATATCAAGAGGAATAGATGACTTATACTGCATGGGTAAGTACAGCTCATGAGTTTGCATGCAGATGCATAAACCAGCAGATTAGCAGCAAGGCTGGAGACCATGTGCTCCATCCTGGGAATCACTGAGACTTAACTGCAGGCCTGACATTATCCAATGAGGAGATAAAAAGCCATTGCCAATTTCCTGCACAAATTATTCCTTGAACTCCCCCTTTCTTTTACTTCCTGAAGGTGTAATTTAAGTGTTTAGTGGCCATAAGATTTGGATGTGTTGCCCCCAGGACAGGAAAGATTCAAAAACCCTGGTCATTATCTATGCAAAGAGTAAGATGCAAGTGACAATTACAATTCAGAACATTTTCTCAAAGATGGATTGATTGCAGTAAAAAAAAAAAAAAGAAGAAAAGAAATGAGTTGTATTATTCTCTCTGATTTGAAGGAAAGACAAGATCACAATAGACTTTATTTCAGTAGTGTGATAGGTGGGAAGAAAGTTACCTACCATTGTTCCTTATTTCTTGACGTTTAGGAGAGAGAAAAATTGTTTTGAAGATCTGAAAATGAATGTCCAATGTATCTCCAAGGAATATTCAAGGAATATCGGGGAGCACTGAACCTGTGGCCTACTTTTCGATGTAGATTTGTAAGAATTTCAATTTTGTATCTTTATTAATATTAATATTATAATAATAATCATTATTATAATTATAATTATTAATATTGGGTTAGTGCTTGTCACATGAAAATTAGAGCTATCAGTATTTAGTGTTCAGAGGTAATGTAAAATATAGAGGTTTTGTTATTTATCTCATTCAAATATTTGCAGGTCTTCTTATTCAAGTGAAAAGCATAATTACAGAACTGTGTTTCCAGATTTGAGGAATAAAAGTGAAATGAAACATAGATCTGAGGACTCACCTTTTAATGGACATTGAAAAAACACACTCTATTCTTCAGGGTCCATGGGAAAGCACTGCTATTTCAAGCTGCTGGACTATATACCTTTCTAGCTGCAGTGAACTGATATACACATCAATTGAGCAGGGAAGTCAGGCACTGAATTAATATTTTATCTATTCCTGTGTTCTGGGAAAAGAAAAAGGTTTCTTCTGCCCTAGAGAAAACAGTAGAATTCAACCGTGAATAAAAAGCAAAGAAAAAAATGGTTATTAGCATTAAGATTTCTTCATACTCAGTCAGACACCAAGCATGAGGCAGGTCACAATGAGACAGCTATACAGAAATTCTTGCATGGTTCAGACTTTAGGCTGCTGCTTCAGGCATTGCAGAAGCATGAAATTTTTGTAACATTCCTACTGTCATATGATTGATAAATTGCAGACTGCACCTTAGGACAATAACACCTACCATACTTGTAGTATTATACAAAATTTTTTTCAGTTACATCAGCAAATAATAATCCACAATAAACACAAACACAGAAAACCCCATGACCATCTAAGATTTATGTGGCATTTCAGTTGTTATGACTAACCAGAAACACAGAATATAATTGGTCTATTGCCACATCAGCTTCTGCTTAGAATCCTGAGCTGTTTAAAAACCATATGATTTCTGCTACAGAAAACTTGTTTCATTAGGAAAATTAATGATCCTGTTCTCTCTTCTCTGATTCAGGTATTTTATTCTACACCACATCACTAATGGGAAAAAACTGTCACAATGTGAAGAGGGATTTGCAGAACCTAAGGTGATCATTAAGTAGGTTGGTAATGTTTTCCATTTAACTTTCTTTCCTCCAAATTCTTAATGTTTTTAAGGCACAACAAATCAGAGCTGAACAGTCAAAATTTTGCTCAAAATCTATTCAACAATCTCAAAATTTATTTTCTCTGTTCTCTCTCACCTGCTTTGAGAAGAGGCTCTCAGCTTGCAGTGGCAAAGAATGGCCAAGAAATCACATCCTTAGGAGAGACACAGCTAGAGGAGGACAAATAACCATCAGGAGGACTTTTGTTCAGTTACACTCCTCCTATGGACATCAGAAGTGTGCTATTGAAGCATATTTGGCTGTCTGTATAATTTCAGGCTTTTCTTCAGGAGAAAGAAACCACAGAAGAGGAATTTAAAAGTTCCATATTTGAAAACTTCATGGATACTGCACTTATCCGCAGGCATCGTATTCGATCAATGACAGGAAACACATCAGAAAATTAATTGAGTTCAGGTGCAACAGGCGCAGTGTTTCACGTGTGGTTTTGGCAGCACTTGATTTATAATAACTACTGATGGATTCTTACTTCTAAGCAGAAGTTGATGGCAGGGTCTAAAAAGTGAAGCCACCATTCCTGCTCAGCTGTGACACAGACAAGAATCCTCTTTCCTCCTCAGTGGAAGAAATTTTAATTGCAGTCCTCTTCAAATCAGGTTTCTTATGTTTTCTAGAATAGCCATGTAGAGACATCAGTTCATGGCATTGCTCACTCCTTGGCTGCTGAAGACTACCTTCCAGTTCCTCAGACCGCATTGTTACGATTGAAACATATCTGAAGATCTTACATCATTACTGTTGATGTATATGTAGAGAACACAGAACCACAACCCTGTGATTACCTTTTGCATCATAGTAATTTAGTTGCAGGGGGTTTTGCTTTTTTAAGGGAGAATTTAATTAAAACCCTTGCTAGTCTTCAGAGAATAAGCATCCCTGTTTCTTGACTTTTAGTAATAAGAGCAAGCTTTCTCTGTTGGTACATACATTTCTAGCACAGGAAAATCCTGATTATTCATGCCGGTGGGCTAAACAAATAATAAAGCAATCACAGAAAAATGTCTTCAAACCTAGAAAGACTCAAATTGAGATCAGGTCTCTAGACCACCAACAATATTAGATATCTAAGAAAAAGTATAGCCTAATGATTTTGCATCACTGTTATGAAAACATTTTTAAAATTGATTATAGTTTTACATACCCATAAAAATGACATCAATTTTCACTGAAATGCAGCCTCAGATAAACCTGAGTGTAAAAGATATAGCAAGAGATGTATAATGCATACATTTAGCTTCAATTTAAAGTACTGCTTAATTTGTTTTCCCTAGTGATTTTAACCATGTAACTGATTAATACCAGAGGCATTGTAGAAAATTGGAAGTAGAATAGCTTCAGGTATAAGGTGTGGTTACTTCACTGCCCTATTTAGCTAAGCAGTAAATTGGAAGCTTGGTTAGGTAGAAATCTTGGTTTGCCACATTCTTATAGCTATTTTCTTGTTATTTAAAATTTGGTTGCATTTGATAACATTGAACTGTATTCAGCTCTCTAAGATTCAAAGAAAACTTCCTCTGTCACATTTTGGGAACTGGCTTTTCAAATCTTTCATTTCCATCAATTTTGGAACTGGATTTAATGTAGAATTTAATTTTTTTTAGCTTTTAACTCTTAGGAAAGTTTAGCAATGAAGTCTTTGATGTCTCGTGCTGCTAGTGGGTCTTTTCAACATATCAAGGGTCTGTTAGGATCTCAAAATGGCACCAGAACACTTCTAACACTTCACCTGGTGAGTTATTGAAGAGTCTTAAATTTATTTTCCCTTGAATAGCTGTCCCAAAGAAACTTTTCAAACAATTTTCAAGACTCGTCATTTGCTTGTCCTTTTTCATTTGTTTATTTTCCACCAAGTTGTTCTAAAGCAACAGATGTTGAATAAAGACATTTTCTTTATAAAATAGGCCAGCCAATAAGGCAATAATTTCAAGAATGGCAATCCATCTCCCCTTTCCATATGAATAAATTCAAATTCATATCGCTGTTCTTACCAGAAAGTGGCATAAGGAGAGTGGACTGGAAGCTAGTACAGGACATGCAGATACTTCTTATGTTTAAGTGCTGTATGAAAGATAATTCAATATTATTTAGACCAAAATGTACAGAATAGAAAAACATACAGAAATGGCAATGAGGGAATAAAGACAAATGTTCATCCTTCCATCTGAAAAAATTCGTGTTTCCTCCCTCCATTCTCTCATCATACAATTCACTTCTGTTCAGATAGAGTTTTAACAGGAAGAATTACAAATAACCTTTTCAAAATATCCCCTTTAGTAGTGTTTAGAAAACTTCTTATCCCCTTTATCTGAGGAAAGATTTTCTCTAGGCTGGATTTTCTCTAGACTGGACATGATACTCTGTTTTTTTTAATTTTTTTTATTTTTTATTTTTAAAATAAAATATTGTTCATCACTAGGTTCTGTTTTAGTGAGCATTCAAAGCATCAAGCCTCTTGGATAATGAGGAGAAAAGATTGTCTAGGTATCCGGATTCAGAGAGATGGTCCATTGCTCAGCTCTGTCATAACTGAGATCTACAAATGAGAAACCCTGTCACTTACGAAGATTTACATTAGTTAAGACTAGGCAGCTGCTCTTCTGGTGGAAGAAGAGCATTTCTACCATTCAGGAATCTAAATTTTATTTATGTGCTGTTTTAGAGACTGATGTTTCTTTTTCATTGTAAAAGGAGTTTTACTCATCACTTGAAGCACCCATCAGAGCCAATAGGAGCTGGATAGGAGCTTGCTCTACCATTGCTAAGCACAAGTCATCAGTTATGTGTTGTTCAAATGACCTCTGAACTCAGTTTTTATTTTTATTATACTTTCCCTGGTTATCATTATTACCCTGATTTGTCTGGTTCCCATGAGAAATTTCTTGGCACTTAAAATTAAGTCTGTATAGCATTACAAACCCAAGTGTAGTTTGTTTCCGCCCTTTTAATGTGTAACATATAGTAGCATTTCTAGGACAATGCAAGACTTAGTGACAGTTTCACCGCTGACTACCTTCCAGATGAAATATAAAATAACTTGACTAAACTAGGAAGATTTTTTTTTGCTATGGAGACAGCTTCTTTATTCTCTGTATGGTGATTGCCATCTCAAGAATTTTGACACCCAGCTATTCTGATGAACAGTTTTTAGGAGGTTATCTTAGTAAGCTGATAAAGTCATGAAAAAAACTGTCCTCCCCTTAACAGCTCCAAACTCTAATACTTTAAACTGTGGTTTCTAGTTTTGGCTTGAGATTTATGTTTGGTTTGGTTTGGTTTTTTGTTTGCTTTTTAAATTAAAAACTCATTAGAGTTACAAGCTTCATTTCAGATTTCTCATTAGCAGCCACAAAGGGACATAGCAGCCTTCACACTTTGCAACGCTAGAAGAAATGTCTTTAGTGTTTTCAAAGGAAATACCCTTTCAGAAGCCCTAACCCTGCACCTCTGCCCTACAAGATTCTGAAAGCGAAGAAGAGCAGTTACAATTCACAAGAAGATATCTGGCAGTGAACATTAGGTATCATCTGTGAAGCCTACTTATTCAACCCTTTACCTTAATGCTACAGAGTACTTCAGCAAAAATATTTCAGGCATGCTTCTGCTCAGACCCAGGCAGCACTGGTTCAGAGGCTGGTCAGAGGAGCAATGATATGAAGCCCTGATAATTCCTTGACTTCCTGTGGATTTGCTTCATATTCTATCAAATGGGTCATACAGGGACTGAAAAGTGTAAATCTTCAGAAGACATTATCATCCAATTAAGGTTGCTCAGGCAACCCGTCAGCTTTGATACCACATATTTTCTGTAGATGCTCAGTTCCTTTAATTTTTGTTTGCTTGGTTTCTCTCAGCAAAATTCTCTAAACCAAGAAATATTTGCTTCAGGGAATGCTTCTTTAAAGGTATAAGCAGCTAAATGTTCTCTCTCACTGATATTCCCTGCTAGGTAATCCTCTGTTCATCTTTTCTAACTAAAGGATATACATATATATAATGAAAAGTTCAGTGATTAGAATATGTCCTAGGGAGGCACAGGAGATGGGTTGAGATGCATCCTTTTCTCTACCTAATGGACATAAGAAGCCACATTTTCTTTTTCTCTATTTTTTTTCCTTTCCCCAGAAGAATGTTCCAAATAAAGTATATCTGCAATGTAGTAGTACATTTATTATATCTGTCTACACTGTCTCACTTTTCTGAATATTCATTAGGCAAAAACCAGTATGTGGCAAGTTGGTAGAGCACTCATATAGAAGGGGTGAAACCTGACTTTTTAATATGGTTTCTTCCCCATATTCTGTTTTTATGACTGAGACAAAAATTTAACCATTTTCTTTTCATTTAAGAATTGAAATATTCATACTAACAAATTAAACAAATAGGCTTTCTATTCATTCATCAAACCAGTGTGCAAACACAATTGAATTTCTTAGGCAGCCTGAAACATTTTCTACTTTTTTCTTTTGCTTTCTTTGCTGGTTATAACAAGCTTCTTTAAAAAAAAAAATATATATATATATGTATATATACACACATATATATATATGTGTATATATATATATTTATGTAATATATTTAATTGTTATGAATAATTACACTTAATCTCTCTTGTAAAATATGAAGTATACTACCAGATTGATAATGGCAATAACTGCATAATTAAAAGAATTGTGTGGGTTGGCATGTAAGGCCTTAATGATGTGATTACTTGTATATATAATAAATAAATAGAAATAATAAAAATAAATTGAAACTAAATTGCTGTCAAAAAAAGCTCATCTGTTTGAGACAATTTCTGTAAAGTACGACTCCCTTGCACTAATTTTACAATGACTCAAATCATGTGATAAGGAAAATAGTTTTGATTTAATTCCCTCTGCCAAACTGCAGATCTTGCAATACACTGGCCTAAGTTTGAATAAAATAATAAAACAAATAACAGTTGATATGCACAGTGCTGTACTGTAATAATCCAATTACTTCCCATAGTGCAGAAATGACATGCAATTTCCACACCTGTGACTCCCAAGAGATGTTATTTGCACAGTTTGGATCTGAATGCCTAGTCAAATTTTGCTATGGTGTCTTGGGTCAGATTTGTGTTAAATTTCTCTCTTTATAAACTCCACAGTCACATATTATTTTCTTGTGTGCTGGTTGCATACACTGCTCTCTTGCTTGGCAGGAAATCTGTCTTGATGATGAACTTCTGCATCCTTGTGGTTAGTAGCCATGCCATAAAGACAATTCCCGTAGTGACAACTGCCAGCTCCACAGTGGGCAGAATGAGAAAGGTGGGGACTCTGTTTTCCCCATGGCATTTCATCTGTCTTTCACAATGTAGCTGTGGTAGTAGTCTTAGGCAAGAGACCCTTCAGCTCCACAGTAAGAAAACCAATGACCATTGTCTGGGAAGTGGGATTTTATAACTTTGTCATCAATTTTTATACACTTGCAACACATAAAAAATAAATTTGATATGTATCAGGAATCATGGTCCTAATAACCAGAGTTATTTTTTTTAGTGAAAAGATAGCTGTTTGTCTGATGCTTAGGGCCATACAAGCACTGACAAATTGATTGTGGTATAAAGGATTTCTAAGGCCTTTCTGAAGTCTGACTGATTTTTTGTTGTTTTTATTGGATTTTACATCAGTTGATTAAATTTTACATGTTTTGCATTTGCATCTACAACTATGCAAACTTCCTGTCTAAATCCAAAATCTCATTGATGTCATCTGTGCGAAGCACAGCCAGAATCATCCTTCCTATTTCTGTATTTCCCTACACAATATTGCCCCAAGTCTGTGCACAAAGATGTAGAGTATAGGCAGACCCACCTACAGATACTCGTAATCTATTTAATGCTCCTGGTGCTCACTCTACTCCACTGACTTGTTTATAGAGTATATTCTGCCAAAAGTGTTCTGCCAAAAGCCATAAATGACAAGTAATAACGTTTGAAATCAACCACCAAACAGTCTTTTAAGTGCATGAAACACACTTCTGCTGCAAAAACAGAGACTGTATTTCACTGAAGAGACAACAGGGGCACTTCATTGTCAATTACTTGGAAAACTATAAAACTTTTCCTGCCTATGACTCTTAGGCTGGAGATATAAGTATTATCTCAAGTTTTTTTGTGTTTGGTTTTGGTGTTCTTTCCTCTCCTCACTATTCCTAAAAGTCTCCATTTGTCACAATTTGCTTTCTGGTAACATGCTTCTATATCAAGTCACTGTAATTCTGAACACATACCTTGAGGTATTTAATTTATTCATTCTGTTTTATCTAAATGCTTTAAAGTGTTGTCTAGGTCTTCTTAGTGTTCTTATCTGTTAAAAAAAAATCTTAATATGACAAGTGAAGCAGGAGGATTGAATACAATCTATCGACAGTGAGTTTCACTATTTGAAAATTCAAGTCTCCCTTCCCCCTGTTAACCTAATTTTAAATGCATTTGGGAAAATGACATGTGCAATATGTCCTCAATGTCTATAGATTTGTCCTAGTTCAGTACAGGTGGGGATTGATTCTGAAAGCCCCCACAGAAAGAAATAGTGCCATCAGCTTCCTCTCACTTTTACTAAAGCTCCTTTCAACCGTGTCAGTACTGCAAAGAATGAGAGGTGTTTTTTACTAGGTAGGGTTGAACCTTTTGGACATTGTCATCTTAATCATCAGATTATACCACTTCCTAATTGTTATTTCCTATCTAGAAATGTAAAGCAAACATCTAGCAAATAAGGGTGATTAGTTATCTCTGTGCCTAGTTTGGACACATTATCAGCAATGTAGCCTCTATTGTAATGAGCAGAACTGCACCATACTGTGCTATATTTAATACTGACTGAAATGCTTCTTATTGTAAAGGCAAGATGCTTGAGCTACCAGGCAGTGTAAGCAGTAAGTCTGCATGGGTTCCTACAGCAACTGAGGCATGGTTTAGAAAGAACACAGAACTACAGAATAATTTGGTGTGGAAGGGAACCTTAACCATCACCTAGTCCCAACCACCCCACCATGGGCAGGGATATCTTTCACTAGACAGTATGCACCACTAAGTAAGTTTCAAGGCTGCACTCAAGTAAAGAAAACATTATATTGTACTGGCACACCACTACTCCCAAGACAGCAAAATGAAAAAAAAAAACATTTAAATATTTTATAATTTTATTACTATACATGGTGATAAGGTTGGGTTAATGTGGTTAGGTGATAAGATTAAGGTGGGTAACCCTATTCTATTTTCAACCAGTGTGGCACTGATTTATGTGAATATATCATCTTGGGTCAGGACGGCTTAGAGCTCTTCACTTTGAGCTGGTATTAGCTGAAGGTGAATCAGATGCCTCCCCATCAGGCCTCATTGGGCTTGACCAGTGTAAATATGTATTCATATAGTTTATTAAACTAAAATAAAAATTTGCTAAGGTAGGTGAAAAGGAGGAATGCAATTATCTGAGGAGTCATTTTTTGTCTGCAGAGAAAAGACCCTTAATGATGCATGAACTGCACGTAAGGAATCTATCAAAGATGATGATGAAAAGCAAGTTTATATGGACTGTATATATTTCATCGAGGTGGCAAGTTTTGGTGGCAGTGGTGATCTGTCTGAGTGGCTTCTGCTAGAATGTTGGGCTACCCTGTGCTGGACACAGCTGGTTCTGCAATGAATCCACTGCTGGCCACAACTGAGCCCATCAGCAAAATGTGTGACAGTCCTGGCAAAACATATTTAAGAAAGGCAGAAAATGACAGAAAGACAGATACAGAGGTGAAAAATAGTCTCATCAGCAACAAAACAGAAAAAAAATGCCCACCCTCCCCCCCCAATCAAAACAAACAAACAAACAAACAAAAAAAAACAATGAAAAAATCATACAGACATCAAAGGGAACACCTAAGTCAGAGATGAAGGAGGAAGAGGAGATGTTCTGTGATTCCATGGCGGAAAAAATATTTCCTGCAGAATATGGAGGCCCCATGCTGGAGCAGAGGAAAAGAGTAAGAAGGAAGGAACAGCAAAGAGGAACTGCTGTGTACTGGCCATAAATCCCCACTCCCTTGCATTACTTAGAGGAGCAGGTAGAGGTGTCTGCAGTGAAGAAGTTAAGCATGGAGAAGGGAGATGACAGGCGTTTTGATGTCTGTCTTTCTGTTACAAACAATATAGATCTCTTTTAATTTGCAACAAATTATTTTCCTCATGTCAAGTCTGTTACATCTACAACAGAAGTTGATAAGCAATGTCCCTGACTCTGAGCACACCAGTATTTTCATCCTCTTATATGCTCCTGTTCTGCAGAGGAGGAGGATTAAGTGAGTGGCTGTGTGGGCATTTGGCTGTTAACAGATGCTAACATACCTTGCACATCTTCATGCACATATATCTAACTCTCAACTGTAAAACTTCTAGAAAGGTATAAGTTTACTTTGGAAACATTTTAGGGATCTTAATTTGAAGAAGGCCCTTCCATATCATTTAAGTATTAATGAGAAATGCTTCAAGCCTATTTTTTCGAAACTTAGCTATCTTTTTTCCCTAGAAAATGTTAGAACACCACAAGCCTTGTTTGTTGCGTCTATCGTAGTGAATTTTCTGTCAGAGGCAATTAGTTAATATCCTGCTGGAAAGATAGACTGGTCTGCAAATAATATTCCAGCACTTGCTGCAGGGAAACTTTAATTCCTCTCTTACACTGCATGAGGTTCCTTAACTTCTGCTGTGGCACTTCTGTTTGGTTTTTGGCATGGGTAGTAGTAATTTTCAGGTGTTCATCTCCTGTTCAGTTGTTTACCTGACATGCAGAGTTTTTTTCTCATCTGCATTCATATTCAGCCAAGATACTTTTCTGTCATTCACTTCACAGAAAAAGAACATTAAAAAAAACCCCAATTTGTATTTAAAACTCAGTTTTAGTTCAGCATATAACAATACACCAAATTTCTAATTGTATTTTTATTGAATGATCTCCTTGAGTCTTATAGTTTTATTTTGAACTCTGGATTACACTTAATTTATAGATGCTTCCTTCTTCTTAACCAAAATATTATGATAATTAAACTCTGTTATGTACACACATACATAATACTGTATAAATTTTCATTTTAAAAGGTCTTGTTATCTATCAAACAGAAAAAACCCAAACCACATCATGTGTCAAAAAAAAAATTCTCACCTCTATCTTTAAATCTACTACAGGTGATTCTTGTCATCCCACAAATTGGTAGCTTATTTTGGATTATTAGTTAACATTTGATAAATTCACCACACACACACACACACACACACGTTTGTACATGTATATACAGATATATGTAAATATACACTTTAGACAGTAATTATAAACCATCCATAATATGTTTGCAGCTGTAATTCTGGTAAATTAAACTGAAATGGGATAGTAGGGTGCTAGGAGATCCAAAGACCCTCCAACAAGCTGTTATACAGATCACAACTCATTGATTCATCAAAAGAGGTATTTTTCTCTGATGAACGAGAACTAGCCACGTGCCTCAGGCTTATATCTGAGACCATTACTGCTGAAACCATAGCTTCTTTTAGTTGATGATAAAACACTGAAAAATATTTATATGACATAGAACACAGCCATCCTTGAAAATAATTAGGTTATATATTTTTAAAACATTTAAAGCATTCTTCTATATCTTAATCCAGTTCTTTTCAGATAAGTAAATGTTGGGCCTCCAGAAACACTGATGCAATTAGATGTTTCTAAAAATATCACAAAACATGTGGAAAGAACATTTTATGTACATGTTGTCACTGTCTGTAAAATCTGATAATTTTCATTAAACTAACAAAGTTGATATTCATGCGGTAATCAAAACTAATCTTAGGAAATATCTTGGGGTGACTTTACGATGTGTATCCTCTATCACCGCTCTATGCCTAGAAATTAACTTTGTATCCTTTGGAATTCATTTTACCTTGATTTTCATCAGAATATTACATTCTTATATTTTCTAGCCTAAATAATTTCTGCTGTATGGTGACAGCAGACATTAGACGTGTCTGTGTCTTTCCACTGCCTAAAAAGAGAGAGGAGAGATTTTGAGTTATGCAGTTGATCTTCCCAAGTCACCATTACTTGTGGTGGAACCTTGCTTTCCTGGAGATGGCTGAACAGTGCCCATCCATAGGAAGTGGTGAATTAATTCCTTGTTTTGCTTTTCTTGACTATGCAGCTTTTGCTTTGCCTGTTAACTTGTCTTTATCTCAGCCCATGGGTTTTCTAGTTTATATTCTTCTGACTCTTCCCGTTTCTGGTGGTGGAGGACTGAGCGAGTGGCTGTGTGGTGGTACTTGGTTGCTGGTTGAGGTTAAATGTAATAGTAATAGTTATAAAGGTATTTAATCTCTAAATTAGATTCACCAGAGAGGTTATGGAATTTCTATCCTACCGCATTTCCAAAGGATGTGGTCCTAAGCAGCATATTCATCACTTTGGGTTGAGGACTGAACTAGATGGCCATAAATCAAGCCTGAGTTAGCCTATGATCATTTCAGTGTCTGTCTACCTACTTACATGATTAAAAAACATCCATAAATTGTTGGACGAATTTTGCAAAAAATAGGCAAACATCTGCTGTAATAGAGTGTTGCGTGCTTTCTATAATCAAAAATACCCTTAGTCTTTTTATTCTAGGGCCTAAGCTTTGTATTCATCAGTTGTGCTATATAGACTGCAGTTTATAGAGGTAAGCAGGGAACTCTTCAGAAGTTAACACAAAGCCAGCAGCATATGCAAAGAAACTTGAGGTTATTGTTGTGGTTTGGAGGTTTCTGTGCCTAATAACATTTTGCAAAGGATATCTAGATCCTCTGGGAGTGCTAGGAATAAGGATGATTACTTACTGGTTTTGAAAACTCTAATTTTAGTTTCAACATGAATTCAGTTTTCCAGTTATATTGTGTTGATACGAATAGCATCCAGTGTCCAAGCTGGTGAGGCTTTGGGATTTTGACTGCTCTTGTGCTAATTAAAATCTAATCATCATCATGAGAGCAAACACCTACTGAGACTTTTAAACTGTAACTCCTAAAGAACCCCTCTCAAAGTTTGCATGCACACACATTCTTTGTCAAGTGTGAAGGCTACTTATTATGCTGAATAAATTACACCTGTAATACCCCAGTTTCTTAGAGGTTTGGGCACAGCAATGATCTCACTCTCAATTCTATGCATAAAGCTGTGCAACCTGTTTACTTTTCTCATGGACTGAGGATACTTTTTCCCCTTTCATCTCCTCAGCCAATGCTATATGGACATGATTCAGGCAGTGGTAAAAATGTTTTAATTAACAGCCCCATCTTCAATAAAAGCGTTTTTAAAACCTGATTGTGATATCAACCCAAACAAGTCTTTTGCAAGAACATTTTCTAGGAATCAAATGTGGATATACTCACATATATATGGATACTGTAGCACAAGCTTGATTTATACATCCAAGTATTTTTGTTCAGAAATTGAAAATATGTTTTAAGAAAAATGCTTTTAGATACAGTGAGACTGTAAACACTCACTCTGGAATTGAATCACCTGGAATATACCATGAATTGTGTGACTTTGGAACATTAAGCTCTTCCAGGCAATTAAAAAAAAGAAATGAAATCAGAGCATGAAAAATACAAGGGAGCATACCAATCCTGGTGCTGGTAAATAAAAATATTGTTGCATGTTTTATTGCATCCACAGATTTTAAAAATAATCAAACTGTGATAAGGAATTTAATTTTTAATATATTTTAGGAAAAGAGACAACAAGAAAATTTAAACACTGGACATTTCAGATTTTAAGGATAATAATGAAAATTATTACAGGTCTTTAAATAGTGAACTCTCAAGGACTACTTCTCATTGTAATCCTTCTGTACAGCCATCTTAAAAAAGCACTCACTCCTCTCATTTTCAGGCTGCATTTGCTATCTTTCTGTTGTACATTACTTGCACATGCCATAAGTAACTCTGAGTATCTAATGAGGATATGGGACGAGTGATAATTGTAAACAGCAAGTTTCCAGTGTCCTCCTGCCATAACCTTCTGCTACTAAAAGTGCGTAAACCTCATCAAAACTTAAAACTGATAACAGTTTCTGTCCCTTTCTTTTGCAAATTCAGGGGAGATCTCATGAAGTGGATATGATGAGAAATAGTTCCTCAGTGGAAATGATGTGTGAAAGAAAACTTCGTGCAGTGCTAAGATGCTACATTTTGATGCAGGGTTGTTTAGTTCAGTCCTTTAAAAATTAAATATTAGAATTTTCATCCAGATCTCTTTTGGGTAGGACTTTGAGTCATGCTATCAGATAAATCAAAGTAGTTTTAACTGGAATATAAAGGTAGGTCAAAGATATGAAACCAACTTCTATCAAACAGGTAAAAGAGAAAAAGAGAGTACCTTAGAGAAAACAATTATTTTGGGGTTGGATTGCAGTACTGAGTTTGGGTACTGTTGTTTAGAATACCTGGTAATATGAAAGAAGGCAACATAGGACTTGGGTTTTTTCCTATTTTGTTGCGGATGAGGGCATGACAGCCTGTTTATCAAAACCAAAAGTAAAAGATGTGGGTAGATTGAACCTCCATGGGAGAGATTTCTATCTTAACAAAAAGGAAATTTGACAGATAGGCCAAATTTAGTCCAGTAATCAGTTCCCTTGGGGTGGTTATACGTACATGGAAGAGTTTTTTCTCTCTTCTGTATAAGAACTTACATTTAGCTTATGAAAAGCAGAATAGGAAGGAGACAATACCAAAGGGGAGAAATTCTAAGTCACTTGAGCCAGTGAATTTTTTGGGCTGTGGAAGGAACCACTCAGGCACAAACTCAGAGAGGTTCAGTCAGAACAACGTGGTTACAAGAAGGAAAAGAAAAAATATCCTAGATCTCATGAGAAAATTAACTCATAATAGGATGTTTTAAGTGGATTTTGGAGATATAAAAAACTTCTTAAATGTATTAGGAAATTTTTTTCACATGTGAAATAAAAAGGGAGATAAAGCCGTACTATGAAGAAGCAATTGCAAGAAAGTGGGGAGGAGGGAGATCAAACTGTTCCAGTCATGTGTAAGCTCTGTTTCAGTGTAATCCTCTGGCCAAGACCTTCCTCTAATTGTTGCACTCTGTCCTATCCTCTTTCTAAACTCTATTTCCTGTATGATGCAGTCTCTGTGTATTTTGGGATCTGGTAATACAGTTTACACTGAACTAGCTGTTGAGTTGGAAAAGAAGGAAATCAGAACTAGGAAAGGCTCAAGATCAGAGCTGGACACTGGATTAAAAAAAGGCTGATGGTCTGAACATGAATTGTGGCTATAGCCTTAAGGCCTGATCTTGGTTCTGAGGGACTCATGCCTGTAAATCATTAGAGTGAGGGTATATGAATGTACCAACCTGCAAGCTTCAAGCCTGGTCAATCAGACATGGGGAAGAGCATAGGCCCATCTATGCTGCTCACATTTATGTGAGTGTTGTTAGTCTGATGTGGCTCTCAGTAAAGGCCTTGCTCTCCTACTTGTGATGATCTGTGTGTTGGCCCGACACGTTTCTCACGTGCACGTGTGTTTGCATCTTTTGAATATGCGCTCAGCCTCACAACTGAGCTGGATGGGGAACAGCAGAAGCAACATCCAGAAAAGCTGTGAGGAAAAGCTGTGAGTCCCCCGGGTTCATCTTCCTTTCACAGCTGAGATTTTTATTGTTAGAGTTGTACAGCTGTACTCAGAACTGACAGGATCTTTATTCCTTGCCACCTGCACCTCTGTACCTGACATCACTCATACTGAAGCAGGTCTGTGAGAATTTCTGTTGGGTTTTACAGCAATGCCTTTCAAATTTCCTATTGCTTTAAGCATTTCTTTTTTTAATCTTGCTTCAAAGCACATGGCATATCTCTGAAGCCCTGGAATCATTCAAATCTTAAACACTCTAGGGTTTCTGAGTCACACTCTGTAATTTGAAGCATTCGAATCACCTGGGAAGATCAGGGATGTATTTATTAATTATCTTCTTATACTGCCAAAAATATACATAGACAAGTACAGCCAAAATTAAAAGCATAATCCTTTCCCCCCACACTCCCCAGAAACTAGTTGACTGATCATGTAAAGTGGCAATAAGTGTCAGCAAACATCCAAGGACAATTGGGTTCCCAAGCTCTCTGGACCAGCTTTTAACAACAGGTGGAACATTTTCCTGCAAGGGAATTTTGAACTCTCAGATTAGATTCATGCCTGAATTTTGAATTCTTAGGTGAATCAGACTTCCGAATCTTTTAAATTCAGGCACCATTATTATTTAAGGGATATGAGGTCTTCAATCTGCTTTTACAGCAAAAAAAATTCTCTATCACTCTGTACCAACAGTGTGTGTCTGATAAATATCCTTCCTCTTCCTCATTATTATTAGAACTTTATATTGCAAAATAATTTACTGAAGGGTCCACAGTAAAGCTTTATTCCGTGTTGGTGGAAGGTAGGGTCTAGTTCTACAATCTCAGGTCTTTCATGCTGTTTGCTTCCATAAGAAAAGGAATTCCCACTCCAGCTCCTTCCTCCTCCATTTGCTTTTCTGTTTCTGGCTCTTCCTTAGATACTGTCTATTATCATTGCTGGAAGTGAAGGAGCAAGCTCTCCCTACCTGCATGTCCATGCAGAAAACATAATGCATGAAATTGCAACTCATCTCCAGACTTCCCTCAATCTTCCTGTTCATGGATAGGTTTCTTTTTCTCAACCACTTGGCTAGATATGAACTGATGTCCTATTTTTATATAATTTCTCTCATTTCAGGCTCTGCTTTTCAAGTCTTCTGTCCAATACAAAATGGATAGGAATTCCAAACTTGATAAGAGACTTGCAATTTCTTCTGTCTTCTTTACTATTACCAGTTACTTCAAGGTAGCTAAATGTATGTATTAGTAGACCTAAATGAAACTGAAATATATTCCCCAAAACTACTTCTTGTAGTTAAATCCCTTTAACAGTAGGACACCATCCAAGATTAGGCAGAGAAAAAAAATGGGTGCATGAAATTGCAACAAAAATACAAATACAGAAAAGATTGTACCATATTTTCCTTCCACTGCAACATTCTCAGTTTATGCCAATTGTCATATTAGATACCAAAGAGTGTAAGGATAGATGGGCTATCTTGACATAAGCTTGTACTACAAGCAGAAAGGTCAAGAGTTTGTTTAGTCCTCTATATTCTATGATTTTATATATATATATATATATATATATATATATATAGTTTAACAGACAGCTTCACACTGTTAAAATTATTTTGTTCCTTTTCTAACTGTAAAATCTTACAAGCTAGAAAACACTGGAATAATATGTGTTGTGTTAAGTATCAGTGAGTTATAAAACAAAGCTGCTTTTTTTCAGTTGGAAAATCAACATTTCAAGGGATTATTCGCCCGGAAATTAAAACAGTGCCACAGGTGTCATTGGGATTCTGGTGGGTCAAATATAGACTTTTAACTTATGTGACAAGGAATGCCTCTTGTTATGACTGGTCATATTTCAGTAGCATGCTAAAGCCTGTCTTTGAATCAGGGTTGTAACCTGGCTTATCTTACTGTGCTGATAATTAATTGCAGGGGCACATAATCGATATACAATTCATTGCCAGTGCAAAACCATGCCATAAAGCTCAGGAATCTGGCACTGAAAATATTGCTTGAAGAGTTTGGTTCCTTCTGCTCTTCAAGCTGGTGACAAAAATCCTATTGATCTGAACAGGAACAGAATTTGGTCCTAACTGTTGGATGTTGTGCCTGTGATTGAGGCTCCTTTTCTTTAATGCAAATTGACATGTCTTAGTCTGACAAATTCTTTTCATTGTGGGCCCTAGGATTACTCCATGGCCTAAGGCATTCATGACTCTAAACAATTCTTGCCATTTTAAAAAATAATTATTTTAAGCCTATCCTTTCTCTTATTACATTTTTGGTACTTAACTTCTCATGCTTCAGTACAAAGCCTGAAAACATGAGCTGGTATAGCATAGGGCAAGAGAGATGCACAGAAGTTGAGTAATAGAGTACACAATCACTTTTTTTTTTTTTCCTGATTCCTAAGTGCAGTGTCTGCAATTGAAATATCAAAGGGTAAATTCAGGACTCTGTTTAGGTTGGAGTACTCCCACCAGTTTGGTGTAAGAATGGAATATAAAGCAGAACTGATTATGAAAAAAATTGAAATAAATACTTGGCACAGGTGTTTTTCTTCTTCTAGCCTTTATTTAAAAATTTTGGGGTTTTTTTTAACCATAAGCTGGTTTTACATCTATAAAGAAGACAGGATGCTGCCAATCAGAGCATCCTCCACAACTTCACTGCTCTTTACCAGGTTGTTGTAAAGCTTACGATTACAGTCTGTTTTTTACAAGATATGACCTTCTAGTGTGTTCATGATATTCAGAAACTCCCTCATGCCATGGCATAGATAGTATTTGTGCAATCAATCCTTTCAGCTGCACTGTATAAAGCTGCCAATGCAGAAAATATGGCATCTCAGACTGAAAGAATGTATGGAAATTCCTTGACCTCCACTCCAATTGGCAAATGTAATAACATTTAAGGGTAGAGAAAATGGTAAAAGAAGGAGAATAAGGACAGGGTTTTCCAGTTAAAAACTATTAAAAGGGAAAAATAAAGAAGAAAAAAGGACCAGACTACCTGTGTTAGCACACATTAGCAAGGAAGAATCATTTAGTCAATTCAATAAATAAATGCTGGGTCTTCTAATGAACATGTAAGCTATCTTAAAGTAACAGTGAAGGGAAGAAAAGGCTTATTTTTTTCCTATCTTGAATAAATTTTATTTCTAATGTATGTAAAGATATTTTGATATTTTACAAATGGACCATCTGAAGAAGGAGGTAATTATCAATTTCTGTTGTAATTTTATTAGTGGCAACTACGGAATTTTGCATCAAAATTGGATTCTACCCTCACAGTGAAGCTGGCTAGGTGAATAATCTTATCCTTCATACTGTAGCAGCAAAGAAATCAATTAAGGATTCTCCCCCCCTCTCGTCTCTGTTAGTCATATTTGAAGTTTTGACACTGCACATTCCGTTTATTTGCTGCTGGCCTAATAATCCCCTGCATGCTGGGAAAACCTTTGTTCTCTGACAGAAGTAATAAAGCCGTCTGCACGATTCCCTCTTGTGAGACACGGAGTGCTCCCATTTTATTTAATCTGGTGGTGTGCAGCCTTTTCAAAGTAAGCTCTTCACAGGGACTGAATGGGAAATGACATCCCAGTGAATGGCCTGTGTGACCAAAAAAAAAAAAAAAATTAAAACTCGCCTGTCAAGGTAAAAAACCAATGACTCTTAATTTCAGATTTCCCCTCTCCTCAAGAAAGCCGCGTGAGAAACTTGGGTCAAATGGGCTTCAGGTCTCACTTCTGCTGGAGCATGTGTCTTCCTGTGGAAGTGCTTCAGCTCTTCCCACTCCTTATTCACTCATTCCCACTGAATGGCAGCATACAGAAAATGAAGAGATCTAAATGCCAGCAGGAGGCTGGCCGCTTTCTTCTAGGCATGTCCCGAGCCCAGTCACCCAGAACAACTTGTGATCCCTGGACAAAGACACTCACAGCAGGTGGCCATATCAAGAAATTTTCCTCCTGGAATTAGATATTATTCCAGGAATCACTACTGAGTCAAACATAATGCCCCATCCTGCTGGGTCAAGTAGGATTTCATTTCAATTTCTTTACACAACGATGGGTTTCATCTTGTCTGCATACAATGACAGTGCTCAGGCATGAAATAAATTGAAGTGCTTGAAAGGCAGAATTATCCCTTGAACCTGCAGCATTCCCGACCCCCAAAACATACATTGTCAAGTGAGTTCCAGATAAGCAGGATCTTCACTGAGTGTTTGTGCTGCTTGGCTTCCTTTAATCATACTCCCTTTTGAAAAAGGGATTTTCGAGGGGAAAGATAAATCATTGCTGAGGAAAAAGGTCATTTTCAAAAGGCTTTAAGAGCTTCATTTCATGTGGCTTTTCAAGGTGAAACAGGTAATTCAGTGCAGTGAAAACCTTTTGTATTCAACTTAATTCACAGTTCACACTACCAAGAAAACAGTAACGAAATAAGATTGAATAAAATTCTTCATTAAAACTGTTCTCATAGGTGTGTGAGCCACATTTTGTTGTTTGCTAATACATTGGCCTGAATATTGAAAAATAAATTTATGACTAATACCAAGCTCTCTATTCTGGCTTTAAATCATCTCTGCCTCCAATATTGGAGCATTTTCTTCCTGTAGCACAAAATGCATCAATCATTTCTTCTGGGAATCACTTTTGTAACACATCTACTGAATATACTGATACTGAGACATCCAGGCACATTATTGGCATCCTGCTCACAAACAGAGGGAGACTCATATTTTTAGGATAGAGTAGCAAATATTTTACAATGTTTCATGGATAATGAACCTGCCCTAGATGTAGGGATTTTTTCTATACTTCTTTCAGAATACCAGTGTAGGCCTTACAGATCCCTGATCATAGGTCAGATATCTATCTTTGTTTAAGGTAACTGTGCTTTGCATTTAAACCTCAAGATATGAGCTCAGAGTAAGGATGACCAGATTAGTATACATAATTTGGGTTAGTAGACTAAGTCATGATCCTTTCAACTATAATGAATACACTTCTCTGTTCTTTCTCATTTTTCTTACTGAGCTGAGTATCCTCTTAAACATGGCTACACACTTCACTGGGAACAACTGTGCAAAATGTTCATTAATGTTAATTGAATCATTTATAATCATAAATAATGACCCTGACTGAGAAAGTCTTCTTTCATAATGAGGACAAAATATTTTTAAAACATGCATCTATATCAAGAATAAGATACACAGAAATTGATCTTGTTTTACTCTCTTGTTTTTCCTGCACATAAAATAATGTTGATCAAAATATCTTCATCTCTGAAACAGAGCCTGTACCTGCCCCAAAGTATTCTAGAGACTAAAGCTAGTTACATTTTAGGAGAAATAGCTAGAAATGCTGCTAAATATGAAATTTCTTCTGTGATATTACTTCATTCCTTTGTTATTTCCTCTTTCAGTGAAATACCAACCCTATGGAGATGCAACCAATATCACAGATAGAACATACCTGATGAGGGATCCCATGAAGATGTCATGTTCACAAACTCATCTTCTTGTCCTTATCACATCTATTTGTTAAACACAAGATATTACTCCTGCCTGTAAATCCTTCTTCTTTGAGAAATAGTGTGTTTGTTAAGTATCTCAAAGACATTGTACGTAGAACATGGGATGAGTCATGCTTATGAACTGTGGCAAAATACTGAGAATCTAGTTCAAATTTTTAGTATATTACATGTCTCCAAACCACAAGCCAATGCCCAATCAGTGCTCTTTAGCAAGTGGAGAAGATATAAATGTATACTATTTATACAATAATAATTGAAAGGATGACTTAATTTAGGAGAGAGATTGTCTGTCTTCAAAAAATAATTAGTATATTCATTTTGTGCGAACAATTTAATAATGATAATGATAATAATAACAACAAAATAACATTTTTGTTCTGCACAATTATTTTTTTATTATCCTGATGGCTGCAAGAAACCATATAAACCTTGGAAAGAATTCTTCACTATGTTCATTAGCGTGGATAAACCTGGCCTAGAATATAAGAAATAAACAGGATAGAAAATAATAAATATGGGAGAGGGAAAATGTGGATTCAAAAAATTATTATTAAGAGTAAAGCAACTTAGGAAGTCATTGATGTCCTTCTGGCTACTCTAAAGTGAGACTATTCTAAATTTTTCTCTGATCTTTCCATTCCTCCAGAAAAAAACTAGATATGGTCCTCGAGGTAATTTATTCACAAGGGTAATAACCATTTTAATATAAAACCTTTCTCTTCAAGGTCATTGGTAGAACTTTAACCTAGAAAGGAAGGTATATATTCTATGTCAATGAAAATTTTGGACCCTATTCTACTAATTGAAAAGTAAATCAGGGCCTCTCAGTGTATTCCAGCATCTTCAGAAAAAAGAAAAAATTACAAGGGAAATCATAATTAATTTTCTTGAGTAGATAATTAACCCATTAATGTGATCTGAATTAGAAATACTATACTGCGGATTTAATTCTTCCAAATGTGATAGATCAGAGAAAACCTTTATATTAAATTTAAGTTTGTGACAAAATAAATATATCAGTCTTGTAGGGAAAAACATATTTCTCAGAGTTATTATTTGTTCAGGATCAGAATTTACTTTGTGCCACACACCTATTTGTTGTTCTTAATCTTTAATTGCTGATTTTGTCTTATCACATGGGAATTAGGTTGTTTTGTCAGGTCTTTTTCCTAGGAGTTTTTCAGCTGCTTTCCTCTATTTTTTCTCAAAACTTGATAATGCTGAAGGTTACACCAAAAGAAGAAAGCAGTTTTCCACCTTTCAGCAAGATTATTTTTGTTTAGTAGGGAAGGGAAGGTTATGTTTATAAAGAAACAAATAAAAAACCACACCAAGATAGTTCTAAAGTTAGTTGAGAAAATCTATGACTATCAGCTAATATCAGTGTATCTAAAGTGATTTTTTCGACTGCCAACTGAAATGGCTTCGTGTAAGGAAAGACATAGAATACTTTTTCAGTAATCCTGTCCATTGGCTATGGAACTGAGTAAAAAGAAGTTCAGAGAGGAGATAAAATGTTGTGGTGATGTTGTCTTGGACATAAGACTTGCCAATACAAACATTCCTCTGGAATCAGAGTGCCAGAAAAGTAATGACCCTATGCATGCAGAAGACAGGAAAAAAACTGAGAGGACAATTTGATTTCATTCTTAAAGAATTGCAAGCAATCATGAAAATGATGAGACAGTTAATTTTGTTGCTTATAAAAATTTATGCATTTTTTTTGTCTAATTTTCTTAAGACTTCAAACAATTCCACTGAAAAAAAAAGAAAAATCAAAACAAAATACCTTCCATGGTGGTGTCATGAATTCCCATAAATGTTAAGTCCAAAACACAGTATTCCTTCTTCTTCTTTTCTTCTGATTGTTAATTCAATGCTTATTCTGAATTGTAGCCAGAATACAAAAAAACCCTCATTATTTCATGATTGTGATCTGCCTTAGAATTTTTCCACTTCATGAAAAAATGCTTCCAGTCAGCATTATTTGCTAACATATATTTCAATTTTTTAAATTGCCAAGAAAATGCTATTTTCATATACGTATATTTATACTAAGCCATCAAGAGAAATACAGGGAAAATCACTTAAATCCCAACCAATCCACACACATTATGTTATGGAAAAGGTATACTTATTCTCACCAAATTGATTTTTTTCCAGAGATTAGTTAATTGAAAGAAACAAAAATACCTATCAGTCATTTTACAAGTTAATTTTCTTGGCTTGCTGCATTTACATCAATAACTACTTATTTCAAGGGGGGAGTTTACAAGACCATTTATCATGTTTACATTAGTGATAAGTGCAAACACATGCACACATCACAGTCATTTTCTTTAGATGTGATCTTATCTTGAAGACTAACCAGTAATTTTTGTACTGACCCTATTTGGTGTTGAAGTGGTTCTAGGAATAGCAGATGAACAGTTATTATAGCTCATGATAAGCCTAGTCTCTCTTTAAATCAAAAAATTGTTTAAAAATAGTATCATACTTACAAGTACCCAGTCCGGTTTATGAGGTGTTTTGTGTGAACACATAAAATACATAAACATGGCTTTGTATTACACAGTCCTTCTCTTCACACTCACTTTGAATTGGCAAGTTGCACAAATGTACATTTTCTTGAATGTATATGTGGAAGCATTCCCCCACACCTTTTCTTCACAGACACTTTCCTGTTGGGAAGTTTATTAATCTCCCTGAAATTAATCTCTCTCTTATAAACCTGAATATTTGGGTGCTTTGTTTCCCACTTGTGCAAGCACCAAGCCTGACACCACAGCACATCAGGACAGGGAGCACAAATTGGAGCTGGAGTTATACTGCTCCCAGACAGCAGTCCTTGGTGGAGGGACGTCAACCAGCTGAAATGAGCAAGGGCAACCACTGCATCTACCCGGGATTCTCTAATTAGCACTGTACAAAACTTACACCTTTTTCAGTGCCAACTCAGCATTAGCATGTACATACATGAACTCCCTCAACTGAAACTGTCTTCTAAACGAGCTGATTTTTTTCTGCAGTACAGAGCTAATAGCCTAATTTTTATATTATAGGGTTTTTTTCAGTGTTATGGGTTTATTAACAAAATCAGGTCCCTGTCTACAATGCTGCAATTTCTGCATTTTAGAATTAAGAGTGCAACAAACAAGAATGACTTTAAATGTTTTATATATAGGCTTTGGCTTCTATTTAGAGTTTTTTGGTTTGTTCAAATGAAGAGGGTAAAAGTCATCAAATCACTACAGAATTTGCTTTTCCTTTAGGCTCAGTTCTCTTATGCTTTGGAATGATAGGAATATTGTTCAAGTGCTTATTCATTCAATGTCCATAAAATGAAAACTTAAGATATCTCTGCAGGTGAATTGCTGTAGATAGTGACATTACTGTATTATCTTGAGCAAATCTTTTCGTTCTCCTTCCTTTTTCTATGCCTATATATGTGTCTGTGGGAAAGGGAAGAAGGGTTCTGTGTGAAATTGTGTGTTCTCACTCCCTGCTGACAGTGAAGATTCCCTTTCTGTTCTTTTGGAAGGAAACTGTGCTTTGTTTAGCCATTAATTCAAGGCCATATTTTGCCATTTCTATTTTTATAGTTTACTTTTGTACAGCTGATTTGACTCTGACAGGCACTGTACACATACAAAAGGAAAAGACAGACCATGTCTTAAAGAATTCATGTCCTTAGGATAATAAAAGCCTTAGTAGATAAAAGGAAGAAAAAAAAAAAGGCAAGATTAATGATTAATGATTGATACAATAAACAGTAATTTCTACAGGTCAGTTTCAGGACCATGCTTTTAATGCTTACACAAGGACCAGCAATGACTTCCAGTATTTAGATATGGAAAAGTCTCTTTCTTACCTGGAGAAGAAGGGAAGACAACAATGAATAAAAGATGCAAAAGTAGATTCCAGGAATTGATGATCAGAGATGATCTTTTACGGGAATGTCAAGAAAAATTACCAATAAATACCAACCGCTCATCAAAATAACAAATTGAATTGAGTAGTATATCTCATAACAGAAAATAATTTAATTTATGAAGAAAACATTAAACACCATTCAAAATCCAGTCACAAAGAAAGAACATTCTATTTCATTTGACTTTTTTTTATATAAGGTTACTAATTTGTATTTAAGGAGAAAGAATACTATGAAGTTTCTTCCATTTATAGGAAGTGCTTTTGAAAAATATTATGATTTCTTCACTTTTATAAGTTTCATCCCTAAACATGGGGGGTCATTCTGTTTCAAAAGTGTTGTTCGGCTAAGGAACACAGGAGCTACATAACAACTAAAAGAGTCAGTGGTGTAACATACTAAATCTAGGGATATAGTCTTTCTCAATTTTAGAAATTAAGGTAAGAAGTTCCTCCCAAAAACATTCAAATATACATTTAAAGCTGGTTTATTAATTTTGTTGTTGTTACTGATATATCAGTAGTACTTATAATTTGCCAGGCATCTACTACCAACTAGTTTTAAGTTCTGAGTGTAGTATTCAGAGCTGAAGTCTTTCTAGTCCTGTAAGAACAGGTTATTAGATATTGAATTAATTGTAACAAACATTTTTAATTATAATATTCTTTTCAAATTGATCTGTAGGGGTAGTTTCACACATAGAAAGGGATGACATCAGTAAAAAGCCATCAGATGATCCTTTTGATTTGAGGCTTTTAAGGTGAGTCATAATTTTAAAAAAGCTCTCTCTTGCAGAGCATCAGCACAAATATAACTTTATTTTCTATGGTTCTTTTGGGAAAACTCAGTGTATTCCTGTTAATACCTGAGGGATTCATGCTGGGTCTTTAAGAAGGACTTATGTTGAAGTTGCTTTTTAATATTTTTTTCAGATGGGCATGATGTGAAATAGGAAATACTTACTAAGCATGCATCAAAACTCATAGTCCTGATGGTGGACTTGCTCTTCTAGAAAGAAGGAAGATCAGGAGAATGGAGCAAAATCAGTGAGGAATCGACTTGATCCTGTTTCAGTTCTAACAGTAGAGTTCATGGTACTACACTGTACCACCATCTGGCATACAAGACATATTTTTCAAAATACAGAGCTAAGTTGTTGGATTTAAAACAGAGATAATGCTACTGCCAGTGAAGTAAACAAGAAAAGAAAGCCAGTGGACACATAGTACAGTTCTGATTCTCTGCAAAATAAATGCCAAGGAAATCGAAGAGTGGTTTTTTGCTTGTTTAATCCAACATCTGTAAATACAGCAAGACTCGTTAGTTGTAGAGGAGACAAGGTGGTGAGACTAAACTTTGCATTGTCACCAAAATTCTAATCAACAAAATCAAGTGTGATTATTACTACTTGTCTGGAAGATGCATATCTGCTGTCAGCAGATGTGTTAAGTCAGCAAATTACATGGTCTGAGATATATTTTTCTGATTCTCCTACATAGAGAAATGAAGAAAGATCTCATTTCTCTAACTTTCAGAATACATTTCTTACAAGTAGATAAAATATATCCCTGTAAAATGATTAGCTACTGAGATGTCTTACAGTCATTGGGATGTTAATAGTGAGGAAGAGACAATACCATTTAACATCAGGCATGACTATATAGCAGCAAAAATTGCAAGAAAAAAAGAACCTCATTATGAAAAAAAAAAAAATCAAAGATCAGTTTTGGTACCTGAAATTTGCTTAGAAGATAATTATTTTGCAGTGGGCAAAACATACCATGATGCTTCAGCTGAGTAATAAAGCATGTATAGAAAAGCAAAAATAGAAAAGCAATACAAAGGCGTCAAGATAGATAGGATTATGAGAAGAATCCTGTCTCTATGTCTTCCATTTGAACAAGTCACTTGGGAAAAATCCTTTGTACAGAGATATACAGTTCTGCATTTGGGAGGTTGATGTATGCACTCATGTTGTCAATAATGACAAAAATCTCTTTCCCTTGTGGTCAACAATCTCCACAGAAGCTTCACAGAAGGGATATACTTTGCTTTCTTACAAAAATATATGGTATGCACTGCTGTCCTCCAATGTATGTCTTTGAAATTATGACAGTGAGAGAGGAAAAAACAGAAATGCCTATTAAAACAAACAAGTAAAGTCACTGAAGGTTATTAACAATTTAGCTAAACATCTCTCAGTTATAGTTTAATAATACTTGCCCTGTGCTCTGAACTAATGGTCCAGTCTTAGAGCATTTCTGTTTATTATGCATACAGAATTTAAAAACTCTAAAATTAAGAATAAGAAGTTGTTGCTATAAAACAGAAGTACTTGTTGGGGTGCAGTAACTATCTTATGTCAAAAGAAAAAAATTATTTTTATTATGCTTTCTCAAACTTTCCTTTGAAAGGTAAAGGTTCTACTTTGTGACCTAATATGATGTCAAGACACAAATAATACCATATGGAAAAAATAAAGTTATGGAAATATAGATTAGTAGTGAATTAATGGCAAGAGTAAAACCCGTAATGGTGTACCCTTAAATCTGTTTTTTCTCCACAGAACTATGACACATTCTATTTTATTTTTTTCTTATTTCAGAAACTGTAACATTAAACATAGTGTTTTTTTGTGACAAGACACATTATATCCATATAGCATAATTTCAAATATAATGGATCAGTTTAAGATATGTGATTTCTTTTGTATGTTTGAAAGTTGTTGCCTGATCATTTCATTAAATATTATCCAGCTCTTGTAGGGAAACAAACAGATTTCGCACTCAACTTCTCTTAAAAATTCATGATTTTATATGAATGTATCTTTCCTTTTATAGGACTGTGTCTATTTTTGTCCTCTTTTCCAAGGTATTCTTTATGTAGAACACTTCCATAGCTGTAAGCACCTTTTTTTTATCTTTCCGTGTATCCTTCCTAGGTCTTTCAGAGGTGAATGAATCGTTTCAAAGCACAAAGCTTCTAAAGAAGGAGTATGATAACCTGAATGGTGTTCTTCTATTAGATATATTCCCATTCCATTTTTTGACCAGTTACACTTGTAAAAGTGAGCAAGACGAATTGCTAATATAAATCGGTAAGATATATATATGAGGAGATGAAGACTTTGAGAGCATAGGTGGGTCACATATGGATGACATTCTTCTTTTGCATAACACATGTTCATGGCAAAAACAAGAATCTAAGTCACTCTGATGGTTTCAAAACCCCACCTCTGATCAGGCTGGAATCAAAAGGACACATCATTTCTAGCTGGCAAAAAGGGCAGATGCTCACATGCAGTGAAGGGTTAGAGCTAAAACACAGACTTGGAATACAGAGGCATAGCTACTAACTTTAAAAAATGCATATGATGACTTTCATTTGAATTACTGTCAAATATCTCAGAGCTTTCACTGAGTGTTTGATGCAGCAAAGTCTTAAATATATGTCTAAAATTAAGAATGGAGGGAAATATTAGCTTCGATGACCAAGGTTCTGAAAAGGAAGCAAGGCTTATGGGGAGGGATCTTTCACTAGACTAACTAGTAATTGAACCAAAAATGGATTTTTTACTTGCAAGTCTGTCTTTCTTTCCCTAGCTGTATCACTTGGTTTATCAAAAGACTTTACTCTTCTGCAAATCTTGCTTGACTTGCAGCTTAAATATGCCAGTAGTTCTGGTGGAATCAGTAAAGATATTTATATTTCAAATACATGTAGTCATGAACTGTCAATGAATTGTTATCTGAATTATACCTGACTCTAAAACAGAAAGTCAACAGCAGCCCTGTAAAGCGGACATCACCTCTCTTCTTTGAGATTTATTTAAAAATGCAATATCTGCATGTCAGGGCATAATTTCCACATTATGGTTGCAACCAAAGCTGGTTTGTAAAGCCAATAGGCAGTAGGCATGCTTTATGCAGTCCCAAATTGCCAGGGAAATGCAGTCTCCTTTTTCATGGTCCAACTTCTCCTAAAGACAGAAGATACCTTGTGAATCAGAATTGTGTTTGCTTTGCAGTGTTGGAGCCTGCCTCAGACATGCTTCCTTGAAGCAGGCTTGAGTTGAGCTGATGTTACTGGCTTCTCACATTCACGAGTGCCAAGGGGAAAAATATTTTAAAAGTTGTACATTTAAAAATAGCATGCACCATTAAGCTGAATCTACTGTTGAGGAGATGTGTGAATTGACTGATATATTGACACGGTGCTTAGTGCAGCAGTGCAGACCTGCACGTGGCTTGGGAGTCGAATAGGGAGGGGGAGGAGAGCTATTTGTTTTGTTGTGTCAAACCATTCTGCTGTCTCTGAAAGGAAACTCATTTTAGGATAATGGAAGAACAAGCATGGAAACTCAAACAATTGTTGCTGGATTTAAAAAACACCAACATGTAATCTATTTCCTTCCTTTTTTAATAGACTGCTATGCATTAAAGTGTCCATAGCGTTATTAAACTGGTGTACTCACAATATTATAAAAAAAAATGAAGCATCTTCAAGCTGACAGGTACTTGTAATGAGAACAGACAGTGTTTCTTGATCCCGTAGATGCTGTCTTACGGCTCCAATTTTTTCTTCATTTTAAGAAAAGCACCTCTTCATTTTCTATGTTTACAAGAACCTCATTGCATCTGTATTCTCATTAGGTTTATTTTGTCATTAAGAGCACAGAATGAAAGATTTCACATTTGCGTTGGTGAGTTCAAGATGAGTTTTTCAACATCAGTTTTATTTGAAACCATGTTATCTGCACTCCTTGATCAACCCTTCATGTGGAATCCTTTCATAGCTTTTCTAGTGCTGTTGATCAGATGTGGGGACTGTGCAAAAACGAGCCTCTTTTTCCTCAGTTATTGTGGCTGTTATTGAGGCAGCCAAAGCTTAAACTAGGTTAAAATTGCTACATGATATGGGTAATGAAATGCTACAGTCTTTTCTACTTGCTCTGTCGAGTGAACCAACTGATTCCATATTGCAGTATTTGAATTGAATGTAAATATATTGGAGCCACTCTTTCTACCCCTGGACTATACAAAGAAACACTGTTTGAAAACCCAACAGGCAGAAAAACACCAGGGAAATATAACAGGGAAAGCAGTTTACACTGTAAATATTATATTAGCATGCCAAAAGATAATTAAACTGAAATTATCAACTCCTTAACATAATAAAAAGAACATTGAGTATTCTATGGAGCAAAGAGGTATTTTTGGCATCTGGCTACAGCTTCTCTACAGATCCACTATATAAAACAAGTACCAGTGCAGGAATGCTTGCCAAAAACATTGTGTTAGAATAATGTTGGAATTCATTGTTGTTGCTATTGGTGTTAATAATATTAGCAGAATTATTTTTAAAAAAGTTTTCTTTGTAACATATCACAGATAATATCAGGAAGAATAAGTTGTATGATAGAGGTGGCTCCCTAAGGCATGATTGTTAACACTCACTTATACTTTTAGACTGAGAAATTTTTACTGTCAACATTTGTAGGGAAATTGGAATTGTCTTATAAAAATGGAAAAGTTTCTAAAAAAATAATGTGAGCTACTGATGTTGAGCACAGATTATCCCATTATTCTTTCTCTCCTCTCTTTGATTTCTTATTTTTTACCTTTTACAATAGCTGACCAAATAATATGGTGTCCATGAGGAGAATGTCAACAATTACTGGAAATAAGAAAGTCATTTCTCTTCATTGAATATTGCAATTAATCTTAACAGAAGGATGCAGTGAATCATACATTAAATGGCTCAGTAGGTTAGATAAAAACTGGGCAGTAACTAAAAAGAAGAAAAAACAACATAGGAAATGAGACTGATGCAAATAAATTAGAGAATTTAATCAGGAGCTACCACTTTGACTTGACATTAAAAATATAATATAACATGAAATGGACGGCAACTTTCAACTTCATTCCAGAAATTAACTGGATACTGTCTTCATTTTGGGCCAGCTGATCAAAGTGTAAACCAACCTTCTTTAAAAACTAAATGCATAAAACAGTATTTAATTCACAACTGAAATCTATACCAAGGTTTAGATCTCTTCCCTGTAATGGAAAAATGATTGGAAAAAGATATTGTGAAGTACTATTTGACACTGAGGTCATGCTACTCACATACATTACACACACGAAAGGACTCTTTATGCTTACTTAGTAGAAAAGAGTTGCAGTTACTGCTTGAACTGATTAAGGTATTGTTTTAAAAATGCACTTTTGCCTTTCAAAATGGTTTCATTAAGGCCAGAGTGACATAATACTGCAAATCTGTAATTCAAATTTGTTGCCACTGAGGCAATAAAAGACAAGTGCTTTTTTTTTTTTTTTTCTTGCCTTTTTTTTTTGGTGCATTAAGCAGATTTACTCTTTAACAGTGAAGCTTCAGTGGATGATTATGACATCAAAGTGTGACAGACAGTGATTATGTACTGCAGGGGGAAAAGATGGATAAATACAGACATTTAATTCCCTTAGCTTAAGGAGCCATTATTCCTGGCTAGTAGGAAAAATAAATAGTCCACATCTATTTCATTTAGGCAAAATCAGGTACAGATTCAACCAACTTGCCTTGTCTAAAAGACTTACTTTTAAAAATATTAATTGTAGCTTTGTTTCCTTTCTTTAAATAGAATTTCAGTAAGTTTTTTTTTTCTTTGCTTGGAGGCTTAATGCAGGCAGCTTGTTTTTTCTGTTCCAAAGAGCTCATCCATAACTGTGCCTAGGCATGACCTTCCCCACCACTGCAGAAAAGGCACAGGACTATGAAATCAATTTTTAAAGGAACATACTGGATAGAGAGCCCAAGGAATGTAGGTAATTTAATAATGATTTAAGAACTTCAGGCTTCCTCTAAAACTGGGAACTACTTTTTGTATGTAATTCTCAAAAAAAAAAGAGAATACAGAAAACTCGATGCAAGAAACACAAGATTTGATACAGCTACCACTGAAGTTCCAGAAAAGATTTTTTTTTAGATTAGGATTTTGTTGTAGATATAGCAACCCCATCATTCAGATATTTAAGCTATGTTAACAAAATGTTTGGGTTTGATCTTGAGTTGCACAAAATAAGCAGAAAAGAAATTGCTGTCAGCTCTTAAAAAGAGACACAGACAATACCACAGGTTAAATTCAAAACAATTTTTGTCTTTAGTACAGAAAAATTTATTCCATTAAAGGTAGGAAAGGAAAAAGATGGGGGCAGTGATGGAGTTGTGGATTTAATTACTGAGGGGGGTGGAAAAGGCATCAGAAAAATCCTCTTGATCTAGAGCCAGTATATATCAATTAAGTGCCAGACTTCAAGCACATGCTCTTTAATGAAGATTTTTTTAAAGGATAAAAATTAAAACAGTAAGTCCAGTAGATTACTTGCTTTTTAATGTTGCTATTTTTTTTAAACCCTGAACTCTAAAACATATTATCCCTAGTTTCTTCTTTCACAAAACAAATGCCATGGCTGATCAGGGCTGATTTTTTTTGACCCTGCTACTTAATGCATTTTTATGAAGAGAAAAGGGTTCATAAACAACTTTCTTGTGAGGAGCAGATGAGTAGATGACATGAGGACAGGAAAACAGGGGTAGAAGGTAAGAGTTAAAGCTGAAATTGTTGAAATTGTCTCTTGTGTGCTGAGGCTTGCGTTGTTGTGTTAGAAAGCAAAAAGAGAGGGGAAGTTTCCAGTAATATGTCGATGTTGAGAAGCTAGGAGAAAATCCTGCCTCCACAGAAATCAATGGCATACAGCTATCGATTGCAATGAAACCTAGTTTTCATCTAAGTTTTTGCCAGCTAGCAATGATGTGTCAAGCTCAAGTACTAAACACTGAATCATTCTTCAAGATATATTCTGATTTTAGTTTAAAACTCCTTGTTGATTAAAACCTTCTCTTCAGCTTCCAGAAAACATCTGTATTAAGTTTTTGACTTATCAACCTGCAAAATGTGTATGTTCATGCATTTCTTGTGGATTTGCAACTTTTCTTCTCCTCTTCCTTCTCTTCAGCCTTTTCTTATTTCCTCTCCTGGCTGAAATCTTGAGGTCTGGTCCTGCAATAACATAAATAAGAAAAAAAACCCATTCCAAATGAACTGCTTCCAAACTGTAATGCTTTATTATACAACACAGTGTATCCTGAAACTAGACTGTCATTCCATGCAGCTGGAAATCCTTTGACAACTGAACACTGGATTTTTTTCTAGCAGCTGTATGAACATCTGTGTTGTGTGGTTTGCAGTGGTTCAGAGTGAACATGCAGTTGGGTGAGGCAGCAGTCCTGCAGAATCATCAGTCTAATGTAACATTCCTTGAGGAACATGTTTCAGCACTGCCTGCAAAACACACCAAAATGGTTTTATTGTTAAACAAAGAGCACAGAAACTGCTAATACATAGTCTGCTTTTATACCTTACCCGGAACAGAGAGCCTCCAAAGGACCAAATCAGAAGCACACTCTAAAGTCCTGCATCACCTGTGATCTTCACTGGGGTGATTGCACGAATTTCCTACACATATCACACTATCAAGTGGGAATTTGAATCAAAAATTTGAATCCCTATATATAGATGCCTGGAAGGCATTTATAGAAAAGTGTAATAACATGCACCTGATATCTTCCCAAACACACTTTTGCCATCATTATATATTTAGGAAAGAGTTCTTAGCTAATGATTTTAGACATGTAAACATATCAGTATCTCTTTCTAAAAGATCAGGAGAGGAGTAATAAATCAAAAAGTATTCAGGTGATAGAAGAGGAGATGCTATGAGTTATTGCAATAAGCACGGAATGATATGCATGCTTTAGGGAGACACCTCAGAAAGATTAGAGCATATCTCTCTGATTCATTTTAATGTAGTTCTTTATATTAAAAAAAATAGGTTTTTCAACAGAGAGAAAGTAAGCACTGTTGCTTGTGTAATGTATTAAACCTGTAACATTTTTCATTCTTGCTTTGCTACGCCTTTTTTTTTTTATAGTCTAGCTTCTAAAAATGTTAAGAAATTTGGCAGACCTCATGGAATTCTGATTTTAAGAACACAAAACAGGAAGCTATTTTGAATGCTCCCTCTTGATCCATCTTTGTGCTGGCAGCACAATGCCTGTAAAATCCACCTGCTGGAAGTCGGGTGGTTTATGCAAAAGGATGTCATGGTAATTTGGAAACTGCTGAATACAGAGTGAAGCCTTTTCCTGCCCCCAAACCTGCCACACCAGTTTTTCTAGCTCATTACATGCCAAAACTTTTGATTGATGTGCTCACTTCAGTCATGGGTAATTTTAACTCCTATATTAAGTAGCTGCTGCTTCCACTCCATTATATTACCTCGTATGGGGCAAATCAGAGCTCAAGCTTGGCCTGTATTGGCTTGACCTAAAAGTCAGAGTAAGCTTTTGTTCACTTTTGTGTGGGCAGCAAGCCAATATTTCAAAACAACTTAGACAATCACTCTGCCTTTTCTTAATTGTCAAGTTCCCTTGAAAATGGAGCTTTTAAGGACTACCACATAGCATCTTTTTGGGAGCCCTGAAGAGATAAGAAAGTTGTTAGAGGCATTCTAGACACAAATAAAAATTTTTTCATTAAGCAAAATATTAAGTGCAGCACAGAATAACGTGTGACTGCCTTGCACTGTTGTCAGTGGGATGAAACTCCTATTTTGCACAGCCTTGTTGAATAATTCCCTGGATAGGTTTGGGACTGAAAAGAAGCTGAACAGAAACATTATTTGTGTGTTTTCTCAGAAAAGAACCTCCACCTACAGTGCTATAGAAGTCAGGCTATATGTAAAGAGGGAAATGACAACTTAAAAGGATTAATCTATCCTATGGCTCCTTAAAATGAATCTTATTCTAATTGAGTGTTTATGTTCCCTGTCTTTCAAAGAGGAAAATATCAGTCCTTCCAGTTCATCTCATCATTAAATTAGTGTATAAAATGGGAGACATTTAAGTGGCTGTGAAGGGCTGTGGACTGATATATGTAATTTTTCTTAAATCTGATCTCTACCCTCAGATTTAGGGCTGTATATCATCCAGTCACCTAAAGATTTGAGAATGATACAGAATATAAGATTTTAGACTGCAAGCAGATTCACTTTTGTTTAATTCTGTTTCAGATGCCGTCACTGGGAGGAAAGCCTTTAGCTTGAGATGTGGCTTGGCTTTAACAATAGGATAGCTGAGAGGAAATAGTCCCCCTAGTTTTTGGACTTCAGTTTCTGTGTTAGGTATGCAATTTAAAGATCCACGTAAAGCTATTTGGTGGAATATTAAGCATTCAACCTCCTACCACTGCTTCACTGCTTAAGTTCAAAGGCACATTTCAAATATGACTGTGTAGATATTGTTGTTTGCTGACAAAGCACATTTATTCCACTGGGCTGGTAACAAGTAATAAAGACACAAATTATAAATGTGCATAGTCATGCCTGGATCCATTTGACCCTTTTTTATACAGCACAGACCAAGACACTTAGCACCTTCAAAATGATCTTCTGGATGGATTATTTAGGTATTGTACAAACACCTAAGATTAAAGCCACAGTATAGTACAACAGAAAGAGTAGGATTTATTTAACTAAACAGACACAAACTTTACAAATGTTGATGTATGAATCTTTGAGCTAATTATGAAGATATACCCATCTTTGAGCTAATTTTTTAATCCTCAGAAATAAACAGGTTCCTTCTGAGAATAGTGAATCTCAGTCCAAAATAGTCAACTAATACACACCAAGATAATTGCTTTCGACAATGACTGATTGTCTCTGTTTGGAAGAAAGGGAGACCATTGTGTACAACTTGGAGTATTTTTCCATACTGCTGATGCCAAGAGTTAGATATGATTAATCCCTTCTGAAGATTCTTAAAAACCTAGTGCTGGAGCTTGTAACCTAAGAGTTTAGGTTTTTTACTTCAGTGTCATAGAAAATGGGAACCTCCCTGCTGAAGTTACTTCTCAGGGTTCATTCTACTCTTTTCCTAAAGTTTATTGTCTTTGCAGTGGGGCACTTGACCTAAACTCTTATATTAAACTGGCTTTGATTTCAGTTCACAGAACTACATGTAACAATAATTTAAGAGAGGTCATAGAGGTTCTCCTTGAAGAACAGGGAAAATTAAGAAGTAATTAAAGGACTTCTTTTGTCTCGTTATATATTTGAGGAACTGTGGCATTCACCATCTCAGGAACCTGCAGAGGTCACAGATTGTAACATATTAAAACATGGAGCAGACTTTAACACAGATGCCTACTACCCACTGAACATGAGTGTTGACACAGGCTTCAAGACAATATATGCTTCTATATTTTAGTACAGAAAAAGAAGAATACCTTCAGACATCCACAGGAGTTAAATAAATACTTAAGGAACACATTCTCTTCTTTTCTTATTTTTCAGGGCTCCATGACATAGCATCAAGTTTTATGAAGATAAAAACAATTTTAAAGAGCCTAAATCACTTCCCACCTACTTTTGCAGCTTTGACATGAAAAAAATAAGTAAGAGAAACATCTTCAGTGCACTGTATTCCCCTCCTGACACTTCTTAAATTTTCAACCCTTGTGTTGACATAGGCCATTTCCACTTGGCATGATTTTTTAACTCATGTCAAAGAGGTGAACATTTATTGGTAGACTACCAATAATTTAATATCCAAAAGAAAAAAAAAAGATGAAAGTGATGTTTTTATTTTCTGGAAGGTAGGAATGGACACATAATTTCACTAAAATCTGATTAAAATTTTTTTATTATTTATAAGCTATAAAATTTTTATATGGTGTGCAAAATAAAACACAGGAAAATTTACCCCAGCAAATGCACAAAAATACTTTAAAAGGCCTTACAGTGACTTTTAACTCTGGAAAAGTCACAGTGTAGAAATAGCCATTGCTTTCATTTAAGAATTTAATTTTGAAAACAATGTTAATTTTTTTTGATTTAGAGATGTTGAATTAGTTCTTGAAACACCACTACTGGTAACACAGTAGCAAGAGATATTATTTTAAACTCTTTTATTTAAAGGGTTTTTCTTTTTTTTTTTTTTTTCCGAGAGCTTTAAACTCTCAAATCATCCATATGCCCCTTGAGGATTTTTGTCTCCTTCTTCCATGTCTTAACTTTTACATGTTCCATTTTGTTGCCTGATTAAATCATTCTGCAAATCCTGTTTAAAGTGCCTTTCTTCACAGAGATTCAAAGCTTGATGTAAATACATCATACCTGCAAAAAGAGAAAGAAGCTAATACAGTTATGCATACCTGCCAGAGGAGTTCATCTGAACTTTGGCAACGGTCTGTGATTTTTGACAGGTATGTATATGGCCTTCACTGCACTTTAGCTCCAAAGTGCCATCATAAAATGGATTTTTTGGAGAATAGTGTATACTGGGATTAACAAACTCCTTTCATTTCACTATTGCACAGGGGCTTTTATATGTGGAAGGCTGTGGTGATGCTCTTCTTCTGGGTTTAAATCAGGTTTGGTTCAATTTAATGCAGGGAAACATCTATACTAGAAACACCACCATTATAGAAATACCAATACAGTAAACCAGCAAAGTGCTCCTAATGGAGTCATTATCAAACCGAACCTTTGTATCAATGTAATAAATTCACTGTCTTGAAGCAAATTAAGCTAAAGAACACTTTTTTGCTGTAAAACTGAATCTGTACTAGGGGTTTATATTAGCTCAGATGTGTGAGTTTAAGCTCACTTTCCACGGCTTGGCTCTTTGAACTGTAAAAAAGTCTTTAAGGTAGACATAGTCTAAGTTAATTGGGAACCAGCTTGGAAGAAATGGTTGAAATTAAACTTCGGTAAACCAGTGTGACATTGTAGTGGATTAAAAAGTGGTTTAAATTTGGTGTAAATGTGGAGAAAATGTCTCGTTTGTATATGCAACCTTTGTGCAGTCAGCTGTCCCCTTACTAATTCTCCTGGTTCTATCTTGAAATGTATTTTATTCAAGCTCAGATATCAGCTTTCCTTCAAGTATAGCCTTCACATATAAGCAAATGTGTGTCAAGCAATTTAAGAATATGCCTGAAAGAAATATGATTTTCCCTCCTGAATCAATCAATCCTCTCTTCTTCCTATACTACCTATACAATTCTTATACATGATACCTTCACAATTCTACTGGGAAGTTAAGTAAGTGAAATGTTAATGTAGTTCTCGTATGAGAGAAAATACATGTAGATTCCCCGTGCTCTGTAATCATAATGCCTCAAGATCATATTCATATCCTTGAAATGCTGGCTGAGTACTACAATGTATATTTCTTTTAAAAGACTAAAAACAAACAAAGAAAGGAAATAAGCAGGTAGAATCAATGCAATTGTGTGAGAACCAGTGTAATTAATTCACTACAATTGGAACCTTGCAAAGGATTTACAAACAAAGGGGTGGGATTGCAATTAATATGTCCCCTTGTCCCTGAGCAAGCCTCCCCTTTGATCTTTTCAGATGACAGAAGATGTGTCTTAGGAATTAGAATGTAATGCAGGCATCAGCCGTGATTGATGGAGTGGTATCAGGGCTGAGCAAGAGGAAACTCTTCAGGCAAGCAGGCATGTGCCACTGTATTTATTGCACTGCCCCTCCTCCCAGTTCTTTCCTGAAAGGAATCTTTTCACCTAGGTTTAGCTTGTCATTAGCAAGGGCACTATAGAGGGGTGATTTTGTTTTTTAGTTATGGTCTCTGGAAGCTGTGTTCTGTCAGGTGCTCCTGTCTTTTGACCTACTTAAGATTGCAGCTTTGCCTTTAATAAGAGCACAGTGCCGTTTTCACAGGTTGATAACCACAAATATAGACACTGGGATAAAAAAAAATTAATGTAGATATAAAATATCAAGTATTTAGGTTCCTACCTCTAACCTGAAACAAGGCAGAGAGGAAATATTTTCTTTAGTCATATAAATAAAATATCTCAAGTATTGGAAATTTTTACCTAGGCTTTGCACAAGCTCATTTAGCCCATTTCTTGTTTACGAATATTAGTACTAGTCCATAGAGTACCAAATAAGAAAAAGAATTATTGCTAAAGACTCAGTCAAAAGAAATGTCATCAGCAACCAGTATTCTCAGTCCTCGAGCATATAAAATGAAACAACTCAAGTCTCTTTAGAAGAATTGCAGGGTGCTTTCATCAGCTACACTGCAAAGTCATTATTTAGTCTTTAAAAAGTGCCCCAAAATAATCTGCTAATAATTTAAATTATGTTTAAAAAACAATAAAGGTAATGTGTTCATGACAGTGGCTGTTGCTTTGTGACTGACCACCTGACAGTCTTTGCCTTCCAAAGTTATAGTCAGATTAATGACATTGTACTACAATGGCCTCATCTCCTGAAGAAAAAGAGGCATTTTAGTGTAAGTTGCATGTGTGATTCTTCTGCTATGCAGCCTATGCATGAAGTTGTCTTATGCAAAAAAAACAGGTCCAATAGACTGGGATATGGAATAGGAGAAATCTGGAAGGAAGATGACATGTTTGTCATCTTGCATAACAAATTCTTATTTTAGAGTTTTATGTCATAAGAAACTTGCCTATGATATTTGTGTAGGCTGGTTTAGTCAATCCTACTAATAGGTGAGTCAACAGAAAACTTAAGCAAATGACTAATTTTCGTTACATCTGTAACTTGATTCTTATTCAAATAATCTTATGCTCTATTTTATATTATGCTTTATAGAATATTATAAAAACATGTTCTTTCCTTAAATTATTTAAGTGATTTGTCATTTGGGATGTAAGAGGAGAATTAAATTATTTTTTTTAGTTGGAGAGAGGAAGGAAAAGAAACCCTTCTGTTTTGCATAAAGTTGTCTAAACAGTTTATGTAAGACTTGTAAAACTTCTACAAACCTAAAATAGCATTTCTTAAGCAACTGTGGCTGAACAGGAAATGTAGCAATAAGCAGGAATCTATCAAACCAGTAAGAGCTTTTAAGAGTGGCACGTGTCTGTACTGCAAAGAGAGAATTCCCATGTAACCAAAGCGACTTTGTGGCATTAGTTCTTTCCGGGATTTAGCCTTCACTAACTAGTTTTTTATTAAACTCTACCAAACTTCAAGGAGGTATCTCTCGGGTGGCATATTACAAGAGCATACAGCAGCCTTTTGTCGACTAAATATAATTAGGGTTAGCTGATTGCTAAGAGAATTAAAGAAAAAGCATCATGGAAAAAAAAGGGGGAAAAAATGCCCCTGTATTTTAAAAGCTGTATTCAAAGCTGCTTGTGCGAGTATACATAAAAGTTTTAATAAGCAATCACTAAGGATAGCAGATATATACCATACTGGTTAATTAAGCCGTCATGGAATGAATGCTGAAGTAAGCAGTCATTAGTGTCTCTCTCAACAGATTCACCTCTCCTTTTCTCTCAATTGATTCTACTAGACTTTGTATTACAGCTGAGAAAAAGCAGGAAAAATAATTTGTAAAACCTAGATCAGGAATGACAGTTTCCTCTGAGTGTAGCGTATCTCAGGACTTATTTAATTTGCTAAAAAAAAAAGAAATGGCTTAATTGGTGAGAAGTCAACGACACAAAAATTCTGATTTTTCTGTAGCCTTTCAGAGTTTTGTTTGGTTTTTCTCTCTTTCTGGCTAATTAAAATGGTTGAAAGGCACAAATATTTCTCATGGAAAACTGTTGTGGCTAATCCAAACATTTTCTGTTGTGGCATAAATACCCATATTCCTCTTCCTGCCTATGTGTTACGTGATCATGGTTTATAGATGAATGAGATTATTCAAGGGAATTAGAACAGTACATCTGACTTCATTTATGCCACATAAGATTTAGATGTCAAAACAAGGTCTTTTTAAGGAAAATGAAGATACAGGGGGTGGGCAGTGGAGTGTACATAAGCTTGACAAGGAGCAAGTTCAAGCTTGACTGATATAGAGGGATAAATTTGCTTTTCTGTGAGTGTTTTGAATGTCTGTCCTCCTAAATTAGGTCCTGCTCAAGGTTTAATATTTTAAGGTTGAATGGGGAAGCTGTAAAGCTGCAGATATTTAGAGAATAAGAAATTTGTAACACACATTCCCTGATCTTCCAAACCCAGGCTGCACAGTAGTGTTCTCTCTCATCATCTGAGATATAAGCGGTCTGATTAAATTTCAGACTTGAGAAGGATATACCATAGAAGGAGAATTTCAGAATTGAAATAAATTATCACAAATGCCATTTGTTCTTAGAAAACAAGTTTGCATTTTACTGAACACAGAGGAAATTAAAAAAGCAAAACAAAACCAAAACCAAATCAAACTAAAGCAAAGAGTGTTTCTTTACTCATGTCTTCAAGACACTTTTATCCACCAAGTGGTTTTCCTGTCTGCATGTCATTTTTCATTATTGATTTCTTGAACTTCTCACTTTCCAATGGCAAAAACTGATGAACTCTCTTTCTCTCTCTCTCTCCCTCTCTTCTTCTCCCCACCCCTCCCCCCACATCCTTCTTTAATTTTAAATGTTCTGTTTGTATCTGTATGGAGGGGCTGGTATTTCTATTCTCCCAGCTGCCCAGACCTGGTGAGCTATGGCTGTGCAATATGGTTTACTTCTCATCCCTGATCTCAAATATCCTTCCAAGAAGAATCTGGAGATATTGGAGGGTAGTGTAGAGCTGAGTCTTCTGACAAGCACACGTGGTAGTAGTGGCAAGACTGCAGTCTCAATGTAATGAAGTGTGCCTGTGCTGCCTGTGCTGCCTGGACACAGTTGTATTTTCTAGACTAGCAGACTTCTGGATTAATGAAGAAATCTCCATCTACTGATGTTACAATTCTTTCTTCTTAAATCCTTTTTTTTCCAGGAACAATTTCCACATAGTTCTTCCTGATTTCAGTGCATTAATACACAGGTTTTTTATGAGTTCTGTTGCAGATACAATGCCACTTATAAAGGATAAATAAAAGACCTATGTCCAGAAGTTAACCAGGTCTAAGGACTGGAGTGTTTGTGTAAATTATTATAAAAACCTGTTTTTAACTTGGGTGAGTCATTCTCCATTCTATGTCCAGAATGCACAATGGATAGCATGACTGGGTCAACTCCCGTCAAGCAGTTTGGATGCCACTGCCCTAATTCTGCTGATAAGAAAGTTTAGCTTGATAGTTAAGCATCATACCAGGACAGGTGCTGTCAGAGACAGAAACAAATACCATCTGAATCTTTTTACTTAGTCCTTCAGAGGCAGCCATAGTGTTAAGAGTTGAGCCTTAGTACGTGCAAACCACCCATAGTGAAAAGAAAGGCTTTGGAGGTTTTGGAGAGGACCATTGTACTAGTACCAAGTAGAGACTTTGTTAGCTTTTGTCTTGGGTGGAGGCCATCATTGTTTCAAGAACTGATTAGATTTCCTATTGATTTCTTCATGAAAAGGCAGCCAACAACCTCATCAGTTATACATTCTTGAGTGCCATCTACTGGCACCTTCTCTAATACAAGCACATATACACATTTGCATGCACGTTTACATATTTATGTATGCACATATGCAGACACACATCTGTATATGCATATATACATGTAAATGGGCCTATAAGTCAGGATTGCAATAACCAATTCACAATGTGCATTCACCCTTTGAGGGTTATTGCCTCATTGTTACTGTACTTAGGAGTTAGAGTTAAGCTAAGATAAATTAGCAAAATTAATGAAGCTGGTATTCCTACGAGACTGTATCTCGTATTCGTAAGCAATTCCATGCCCCCTCCCTTATGCACAGAACTCACAAATCTGAGCTACCGGTTTTCCCAGCATCATCCTAGACTCTCTGAATTGACTGAGATATAATTGTTCTATCCTCAGAGGGAACAATAAATTCTGTTCTTTACTCTGTCTCCAGAGTTCACAGAAGTTTTAGAACATGCACATTTGAGCTCATCTTTGAGCTACGTTTTCTTCTTAGACCTCTCTGGAACTGATCACCGAGGACATAAAAGTTACCAGGTAGACCAGCACAAATGCAGAGGCTGTTATCCCATCTCTCGTTTCATTTTAATTGCATTCATTTTCATGTAGCTCATTTTAATTAATTGGTTGCCCTAATAATCATTAAACATGAATTGACAGTTAAATAAATATATTAATTCTTCTTGAAGGAGATTTAAAGACTTTTTGGTTTTACTTGGAGCTTGGAGGTGAGCTTCAGGCATCAAGAAATATCCCGATGCCCTTGGTGTTCACATAGAAATGAACAGGTGAAAATGAGCACAGACTTTTGCTTACAGTAGTTCAGACGTGTCCCTTGTTACTTTGGCATTGCAAGTGGCATTCTCATAGGATAAGCACACAGTGCTAAGTTCTGGCCAACAACCAAGGTCTTTGCAAAACAAGGCTGAAGGGATGGCAAGTCTCTCAAATCTACATTCAGGATTAATCTTTATCATTTCCCATGGAAAAAATCTTTGTCCTGTTTCTACCAGATAATGACAAATAAATATGAGAAAAAGACATCCACTCTACAGATCAGGCAGGATTGTAGAAGCTACCTGTCTGTGCTCTGTCCAGATGACAAAGTGTAGCTATATACATTTATCACACATAAATTACAAACTATCAAGTCAACAACCAAGTAACAATTGTTTGTGCCTTTTCAATGTGGTCCCTGTCCTACTCCATGTGTTTCATGCTTCTATCAATCAAGGCCTGAGAAAAAAACATTCATAATTTCATCTTTCAGAAGTAAATTTTAGTGATGAGCCCAGAACTCAAGCAGTTATTAAATATCTGTTGAAATAACATTCAAAAAGAAAAAAATACTTGCCATTTATAACCATTTGCTAAACTGGAAAGCGACAACCTTGGTACAGAATCAAAATCTATTGCAACGTATCAAGATCTGGACTCAAAATGCTTTCATCCCTTTCTTTTTATAAAAAAGAAAAAGTGCTTACTACATGAAAAGAATAAATTTTGATCTGGAATTGTCAGAAAAAAGAATAAGGAAGCAACCATTTGCAACTAAATTATGATCCTTTTGAAAAATGAGTTTAACCTCATGAATATGAGCAGTTCTAGGAAACTACTATTTAAAAAACACTAAGAAAGGCTAGAGTTCTCATCTAATTTTAAGCTAACATAAAACAAAGAAATGTAATAAACAATGGAAATAAAAATAAAAATATATCAGCTTATGCACATTTTCCCCCTTTCCCTTTCTCTTACAGTTTTATTTCTATATTAAACCTCTATCTATTTCAAATTTTATGAAATCTCTGCTTTTCTACTTTTGAATTGATTGAGTGTTTTAACTTTTGGCTACTACTAATATTGTGATTAGGAGTTTTATTTTCCTACAAGACATCTGTCTCATCCTCTGAAATACATTACATTCCCAGTTTTCATTTAATTTTAAATTAGATCAAAATAGAACAGAAATATAAATGAAAACCACTATATGTTTTCCTGTTAGCTACTTTCTTTCCTTCAGTTTTTCGCTAAAGTTCAGATGCTCTTCTTGCCCTATTTAAGTAGTCACAAACTATAAGTAAGCAGTTAGAAAACAGGTACAAGTTGTTCTCTGTAAAGCTTCATTTGTGTAACATACATCCACTCCACTAACCCTCAAAAAAACTAGTATTAATGATACTAGAGGTCAGTGGAAACACAGCTATTGATTTTGGTGAGCTTTGGATCAAGATCAAAAGAAACTGGAAGTTTTAATAGGTCATTTCTCATGGGGGGTGGAATAAGATTTTCACCCACTGCTGAATCATAAATAAGGAGCAATATAATGATTTATTGTTTAACTCTATCCCGACTTGAAAAGATAAGAGTTTCTGTTGGAAGTAGGTTTTGGAGCATATTGCATAAAAAATCCCAGTAGTACAAAGCCAATTCCATGCATTATGATTTTGAAAATATGAAAACTGTGAAGAATTTCTCATTTGGTAGATAAATGCTCATTAATTTATCTCACAGTGTATTTTAACAATTTAACTTTGCTCTGTAGTTGACTAGAGACAGCAAAGATGAGTTCTGCTTGTTATAACAGGAGATTACCAACCCATATAGTTAAATAAATCATGTTTTCCGTTACAGTCCATTATAGCTTCTCATAGTTTTCTGAAACTTACAGTTTTTCAGACGAAATTTTGTAGGTTTGTTGTCTCTGAATATGATATTTATTGGTACTGTCGTTATTCTTATTACTGGCTATTATTTTCTGTGTGAGGATCATTTAGGCAAGCTGTTTGACAAGTTTTGAAAGATAACCAAGATAGGGGAGAAGAAGATAATGTTTTATTTCATGTAAATATTCCTATTTTTAAGACTATTTAACAGCTTTAATGCTTCATATGATGACAATAAAATTTAAACTTTCCACTGCATTGTATTTATTGCAAGTGTATTTGAATGCTCCCAGAAAAAAAAAATGGGGTAAAAATCTGAGAACAAATAACTTAACATTAGGCTGTGATATTTGAGAAATATTATCTGAACCTGTAATTAAAGACTGAAAGAATGAATACATGCAAAGACAACATTGAAGTTGTGTGTCCTACAGAGCAGACTGAATACTTAACACAGCTATTTAGGAAACAGCACTATGCAAAAAGAATGCATCATTTGACCTGCAATGGAACTAACCCAAGGAAAAAATGAAAAGGAATGTGTTTCAATTTCGGCAATAAATGTTTAAGCTATCAGTAAATGGATTTTCCACTTAATAATAAGGTACCATAAAAAATATGTGATGTAGCACTTAATACTGCAACCTGATTCATATTTTTACATCAGTTCTATAAAACAGAATAAAAATTTGGGGGATAATTTGTATTCCTGGTCGTACTTAAAACCTTCACACTGATATGTTATCAATGGATGTCTTTTTAAATATTCCCAAATGAATTTTTTTTTAACCTTCCTTTCCTTCTTCTTCCCTTTTTTCCTTCTTCTTTTTTTCCCCTCAATTGAATTTGCACTTTGTCTTTGAAGTTTACTCTCTGTGTTTAATTACCTTTGATGGACTGGTAAGACTCTTTCCACGGAACAGTTCATAGTGTTAGGCTAATATATCATAAATGAGAAATCTTCTGCTTGGAGCACCATTTTAAAGCACCATTTAAAACTGGAAAGACTCATCACATTGACATACACTCAATAATAACATTTCACAGCTTTTAACTAAGCTGGTAGGCATGCTTTTTTCCCCCCCTTTTTTAAATTTTGTTTTCTCCTCTCAGAGACAGCTGCCTATTCCTGTTCATGTATGGTTTCTGCCAGTACTCTGATGTCTTTATTTAGGGAATTATAAAGAATTGCTTGGAGTCTTATGCAGTTTCAAAAAACTTGCCATAGAAGGGGAGGAGGATAAAACTTATTCAGAAGACAGATGACAGCTTTTCTTCTGGGGATCATACAGAAGGACGCTTCCTTTTATAAAAATAGATCCTGAAATCTTATTTTCTCCTCACATTTTCAATGACCAATCATTCTTAAAAAGAAAGAATACGCTTAAAACTGTGAAGTCTGCTGAATCCTATAATTCTCATTCAGCTAAACTGGTATTTTTTACAATTATTACTATTTTACATAGTAAGGCATGCAGAATTGGCTGCTAAAAGAAACAGATTGTTCCCACAGCCACCCCTCCCATCCTTCAAGAAACAATACCAGCCTGAGTCAAATCAGCTTTCACTAATTTTGTTTCATAAAGAGACCATTTGAATTGTATTTGTTGACAGTATCTTTTTTTGTCTGTATCAGAAAACCAACAGAATAGAGGAACATTGTGATCATTATTAAATAAACTGTCATCCTATTTAACTGAATTGAGTGATTTAAATGTCAGTATAATGAGCTGTTTGGAGTTTATTTTTTAGATTATAATCTGTTAATTAACAATTAATGTGTGCTTTTAAGACATAGCCCACTGCAGGAGGTACTGGTGAGGCATTTTGCCTCAGCAGGAGTGCTAGCCAGTAGTTAACACAGAATAAGCAACTGGGACAGATCCTCAGCTGGTTAGTATTTAACTTTGTATTTTCTAGAGTACAAAAGAAACTAGACTTTCATATGGAAATAGGTCATGGAAGTGTCTTTCAGCAAGTGGGGAAAGGGTAGGGCTGTACCTTGTGAGGGTACTAAGCAATTGTATTCCCTGGGGATGGAAAAAGAAGTGATAACGCTGGAGTTTCATTAGCAGTATAGACAAGCGGGGATGAACCTTTTAGCTGACCTGCTGCTACCAATTATACCAAGTACTGAAGGATCACTGATTGTGTCGTTTGCCAGAACAAGTGTTTCAAGCATAAATAAAGAACAAAGCAAGCAACGTTTGTACTTACAGGTTGGCAGTAAGGGAGTTATAAAGATTATCACTCTTATTTACTTCCAGGTCTTTTGAAGGGTTGTTGGCCTGGCTCAAGTAGTTCTGTCACTGCAAATTTCAGCTTCAGCTGAGCTGGATTGTTAAACAGAAATGTGAAGTAAATATGCTCATATTTACTGAGTTAACATCAAACTATTCTTTTAGTCTAGGTACTACTGACCACGCACCAGTGTGGATGCCATTGGTCCCTATAACAGCAAAAGCTTTTCAATCTTCTACAGATAGAAACTGGAAATTTTAATTTAAAATAGATACACACACCCCACCCCACTCTCCATACTCATAAGAGATGGTTCTACAGTCCTAGTAATTTTGTTCAAATTCTATGAGCCAGAATATGATTGAGAAAGGTTTTCTGAACACTTTATTCTTGTTATTTAGTGACTAAAACCAGTAGTCACAGGTGTGTCAGTTAGTGTCAGATCTTTGAGATTACACAGCTGGCTTTTTTTTTATCTCACCCAGATTGCACCTCAAATGCATTGGTATTGCTTGCTTGTCCTGAAGAGTTAGAGGATAGCAAATATGTCTGTTTTGTAAATGAAGAGCTAGCAAACATTAGAATTAAAATGAAACTACCTCAATTATAAAAATGTGTAACTGTATGTAGAGGGATTGTTTCACACTGCAGATAATTGTCTTTGATATCCTCTTTACACTGGTGTGTTCTGTGTTCATCAACTGATTTTTCTTGCCTTTTTTTTCTTTTTACACCAGTCCTTAGAGAAATATCAAGTTCAACTTAATAAAAATAAGTAGTTTACTTGCTCGACAAAATCTCAGTGTAGATTTCAGCTGTACTTGGCACTTTTAGGAAGATTTTCTCTGTGCTGTGTTCAAGTTTCCAGCCACCTGAATGCTTCCCACACCTTGCCTACCTGTATACAGATTTATGTGCAGTCATGGACCCAGAATGGATAATTTGCGTTTTTGCCATGTATTTTTTATGCCTCTTGACTTATATACAAACTTTTTCTTCACTGAATTGGAGTTTCCTAAAATAATACATCCCTGTCTAAAGTCCTCACCATATTCTACACTTTTTTCTGTTTCTTTTTCTAAAATATATTTTTGAAGTACAGTTGTAAACAAATCAGTATAAACAAAATCAAGGAGTGATGAGAAAGTTCAGTACAGAGAAACGGAGAACTTGTTAAAAGGAAAAAATCTTATCTGGGCTTAAAGGAAAAATAATTCAGAAAGAGAAGGAGACAAAGCAAAATATCTTTTTGAGATTATTTGGAAGCATCACGGCTTTAATTTAAACAGAGCCATTAGCTATGCCAGCTGACACAGGACAGCTTGTCTTCATGCCACCAAAGTCTCTACCTAGTTAATGAGAGCTGCTGGCCCACAATAGCTACTGACCTGTCTCCAGGGAGCCTGGAAGAGAGAGTGCTGGTTGGCTTCAGCCAAAACTGCTCAAGAACTGGGGCTGATAATGTGAGACCACAAGTGAATGAGCGTTTCTGAGATGATAACTACGTGCTATTTGAGTTTCTTTTGTGGAGCTGCAGGTACAGCTCTGCACCCTCTCTAACAAGCTCCTCTCTCACCTGTGCTGTTTTGAGATTGGAATTGGATCATCTCAGGTGTTTTCTGGTTGAGCTCAAATGTGCCTTCAAAACACTGCTTACACACCATCCTTGGTATCTTCGCTAGTAAATGGAACATAAACACAGTATCAAACTAGGCCCATGGGATATCTTATGTATTGTCTGTTCCTTCATGTAATTTTTTTTTTTCTTGAGAAGGGAAAAAAAAAGTTGTATCAGAAATAGCAATTACAATTATTGATTTGACAAAAAATTATTATATATATTTTATTATTATATGAAGTTATTGGGTTTTTTCTTTTTCTTACCAGAAAGTCTAATGCTACATTGAACACATGATTATTTCCAGCACTTTGCTTATCACAATGCAGTTTTCAGATAAATAAAATAACAGTTTATCCTCCATTCACTACAAAGGGTAAATTCAGAGATAACAGTGGTCTGGGGATTTAGAAATTGTGCTAAATTCATATGGTAATGAACATCTGTGATGTTTTGATGACTCACTTGCTCAAAAGGATACAATCCCCAGGTTTCATTATTGTCTTTGAAAACTTGCAGGAAGTCCCACACGGAACACTGATGACAGACAACAGAGGATGGTTTTAAGCAGACTCCCAGTAAGACAGAGGGCAATGCTAGGCTATATCCCTGTGTGATACAATGGCTAATGTCTAAACATGGAAAAGGTCTCAATATTTTAGTGTTTTAATGACATTCTAAAACATTAATGAAAATATAACTTAATGAATCACCCTGAGTGCTGTTGTAATTTTTTGCCTGTTTGTTTGTTTTTCTCCATTTGCTGAAGTGGCACAAATCAAGCCACCTGCTAGGAAATGCCTCTCAATGCCATAATTCCTTTCTTTTGCCTCTCCTCCCACTCCTCCCATGATGGAAAAGACTTTTTTCAAGTGTTTTCTGAGAATTTAGGAGTATGTTTTCCTAATCAACTGTGTTAGGACACTCAGCCAATTACACTGGACAATTTTCTTTTTAGAAATAGGAATACCTCTTCCTCAAGTTATTTTACAACTGTACTTGCACCAGTTTAATAAGATCACAGAGAGAAAACCACCAAAAATCAGTGTTGAAAGGGAAGTCCCAAAATTTGCTATTCAGAAAGCTGTGGAACATCCAGGAAAGGGTAAGATAATGCAGAAAATCCAAATGCAAGCTACTGCTCAGAGTAGAAGAGGAAGGACTACGAAAGATATTGAGATATGAAAAAGGTGAAATCAGAAAAGCTGCTGTTGTCTGAAGCACTATATCTGCCAAAAATGTCTATATCCTTGGCAGGAAAGGAAAGCTACAGAAAGCCCTTGCAGCACATGCTGCATTCAACCCATGGAAGCCTGTACTCACAGGAGTGTGAGCGTAAGCTGCCCACATGGGAAACAGGCAGCTGGGCAGCATCAATGGACCAGTGCTTTGTTTAACCATCTAGACCTTCTGTATGGGACTTGACCACCATTAATCTTACTGAGAAGTCTGCAACAGGATTTTTTGCATTAAAGCTCCTTTTTTAAATAGGGTTAACTGTCTGTCTTAAGCCTTATTAATAGGAAATAAAAAAATACTTCATTCCTGAGAGAAACATGAGTACATCACATGCTGCTTTTGAATTCATCTTTTTTACCTCTTCAACTATTTTACCAAGATGATTATTTACAAGCATCTTTGCAATGACTCACAGATAATGAATTTATTACAGAGCTAAAATAAATGGAAGTACTCTATTGAATAGATGAGATGCTTGATTTTTGTAAACATAAGGATAATTTACTTCATGACCCTCATAAAGTGACATTTGGGTCATAGTAGAAAACAAGGTTTAGAGACACTGCATTTTTGTACACATTTTTGATGCCTGCTGATTTTTATCATGCATTTAAATTTTTATTTTGTGCCCAGTTTTCCTGATCTTACCAGAGTCTGTAGTTTCTGAAGACATGGTCAAAAATAAATTAATTTATTAGTTTATAACAACAGTACTTGGGATTTTTAGAGTTAACAACAAATTTATTGCAGAGATCCTTACCTTAAGGCTTCAGGGTTTATATTTTCTCTGATATCAAAGATTGGGAAGAAACCTAACTACAAATGCAGATTTTTCTACATCTCTTGCTCTGTGCTCTTAGATCTTCTTTCTGTTGTCTTTGCACTGGTCACAATAGGAGACAGTCTATCAAATCACGTTTGGTCTATCCCAACAATTCCTTTTTCCCTAATAACTTTCAAATCTGTTTTAACTTTCAGGATGTTTGGTCTTTTTCTATCACTTAGCTCTCTTAAATCCTAGGTGGTTCAAATTGTTCCAAATTTTGTTGAAGGGATTATTCTTTTAATTGCAATTATACAATGGGTATTTCATGATCTGTAATCACCGTAAAATCATAGAAAGGTTTTAATCCTAAATAAGATGTAGAATAATAATTAAAACTACTGAAGACTTGATTAAGAGTGTTCAGGGATTAGAAATTAGAATTAAAGGTGGCTATTGGGTCCAGGGGTAAATTCAAGGACTTTAGAAATATTTACAAGTTAAAAAAAAAACCAGAACAACCCCACACACACCAAAGAAAACCAAATGAAACATGTTTTTCAAAGTGATTAAAAAAATTATTGTACTAAGGATTTCCTCCGGGAAACTATCTAAAAAGCTATATAAAAACAATAGAATGCACTTTCTGAACGTCACCAAGAGTTCATTGTGTATCATGGGAGATATAAACTCTGATTAGCTTCAGAGGGAGTGTTAAATGCCTGAACTGTTAAAGAAAAGTGTGTATATGAGGGGGGGGGAGAAGTGGAGTAAGATAAAACTTTGAGGAGAAAGAGAAAATCAGGAAGTGAAGGCTGAAGAGGTCACATATGTGACCTCTTCATAGACTGAGCAAGTACCCAATCTTTTTTCTATTTTTCCCCAAAAAGTTGCATTATAAAATGGGCTTTGAGAATACATCCATCACGTAAATCAAAGGGAGGATATGTTGCATAATATTACAAGTACATTTGAAATGACTGAAAGTGGACTATTTTGTCCTGATAACCACAGACTAAAAATTAATCCTCTTAAACATGGTAAGAACTCCTTATTTTAGGGAAGCAATAACATGTGCATATTTATATTTAAAAAATTGTACAGAAGTCCATATACATTTGCTTGTATGTACATATTTATTTTACTTTTTACTGCAACTTTTTGCAATTCTTCATCGCAGTATTAAGCCTTAAGATGATTGCATTATCCTTCAATTCCAGTAAATTACTAGAAGGTGTCACTGAAAGTGCAGAAGAAATCACAAACGTGTGAATCCTGAGAAATGTCTTCCAAAAATATCAGCACCATCTATGTTTCTAAAATAAAGTTTTATGGAAAGATTCTCTTCTGGTACCAGTTAATGTAACTTCAGAGATGCTAAGATTATTTCTACCAGACAAGTCTAGTTAAAATGCCTAAGCTCTCACCTTCTAATTACACATGTGGTCATGCCCATAGAAATGCTCATTTTCTAAAAAAAATCACAGGGTATTCTGAGTTGGAATGGAACTGAGCCAATCTCAGGGTCTGAATCAGGGCAAGAAGTGATTCCTCTTAAAAAAGTAATCCTCTGACATCTCTGAGATAGTGGGGCACTTAGAGGCTTCTAGCTGGAAAACGTGGCAGACAAGGTCTCTCTGTGATTTCCTGTGTATAATTTTACCTGGGATTCACAGTAAATAGGACTTGACTGCTTTGAAATTGAACTCCACTCTTTCACGTTTTCTACATTTTCATATCAGCTATTCTGTATTTCCTCATCAGTGTATATTAAAAGCCTCCTGGATATGCAGCTGTAACATTATATCGGTAAATGATGAAAATAACTCAGAAAATCAATTAATTTGCCTCTAGCAAAGCATCAATTTTACATACAAATAGAAAAACAATAAGTCTTTCTGAGCACTGCCATTTCCCTGATACCTTTCTTTTTTCTTTTTTCTTTTTTTTTCTAATTTTTTATTCCAGATTGGGGGGAAAAAAAAAAAAAAAGAAAATGTTAACATTTTTTATTAGAAAACAATCAATTTTGATTTGATCAAAAAGTGCTGCTCAGGTAGCAATAACATGAATGTGATTGGGCATATTGCATTTTTTGAGCTACATATTGAAGTATGACTTATTTTCAAAGAATCAGTTCTAAATGAAAACTTCAAATAGTCAATATAAAAGGCAGAAGTTGAATATATTTAGATTTTTAATAAATTCTGAGGTTTTTTAAAGTATCACCAGAGGATAGTTCTTGCATTTTGACAACAGAAGTCTTGTTCATTCTTTTAAAAAACCCTTACAAAACCAATGTAGTTAAAAGAAACATATTTCAAAAAAAGCTTTTTTAATTACAGTACAACTTTGATTAAACTGTCTAACTGGTTGTGATTTGATTTAACTGTATGAAGTACGGATCACGCTTTTAAAGTCATGAGAGCTTAATCTCTGCCTTGAGCATCTCTGATATGGTACTTTATGTAGACATGTGGCTAGCACTGATTGATAATTGCCTTTGCATATAATTTTGGAAAGGAAGTAGCTTGTCAGCCAACAAGAAATTATGATTTTTTTCAGCGATCTTCCAAACCGACATTGTAGATTCTTGACAGAGGGAAGAGTTGCAATACATATAGTCATTGCCCAAGTGCCTACACCCAAAGTACAAAGATGACACCTCTCTGCTTTTTGCAGCCGACTGTAAAAGGAAAACAGTGCACTGTAAAGCAGAACGGTGACAGACCAGAGGATACCAGAGATTACTAAGAACCACTAATTATGCCTCATACATTCAAAGTGGGAATGACAGCATCATTGTGAGTGACAGCAGATACTAAAATTCCCTGGGGAAAGACACAGTCTTAAGTGATGTCCCACAGACAGATTCAGAGGTAATATGGGTCCCATGAGTTGAAATTAAAATTCAGGAGAATTTTATAATTCTAGCTGAGAAGCTGAATTTGCCTGAGACTGAAAAAAGGATGTATCCGGCACTGTGGAAGCATTTTTAGGCAACACTTCTGTAGTTTTGGGCCTGTATGTTCTCTAAACCAGTAACTGTTATGAATGATTCATTATTTGTCATTATTCCATCTAGTGTTACATGTGTTTTTACATAGCAACCTTGTAACCATTTGCCCCTCTGAACTTCATCAGCTCAGACAATTATATCTAGTGTTCTTCAACATACTGAGAACTAGGTGTTTATCACATGAGATTTCAAACCATTCATGATAGTTTTATAAAGCGATTATCACAGAGTTATTATTTGTGTAAATGTATTACTGTTTTTTTCCTCGTAACTTGATTCTGGCTGCATACATGTGTTCTTCTTCATCTTCTGTGGAATCAGCTATTATGCATATGCAGCGACAGGTACATGCAGATGGGAAATTACAAGTGTTCTGTAATTTACTTCTGTGTATTACTTGCATTTTTGAATTTGCAAAGTCTCTGAATGAATGAGGAACTTGCATGTTTCCTGTGAATTTCACTTTGTGTTTTTTATAACATAAAAGTGTGTTTTGAATATGTCTAATGAAAGTTGTATACCTGATCTCAAGATATTAAAAAAAATAAAGAGATTTTGTCTACAGGCAAAGTTAATAAATAAAGGAGAAAAAAACCCTCTCTGTATTAAGCTGCAGCTATGACTGGACCTTCAGCTCTTTTAAAATAAAAATTCCAAGGCCCACAGTCTTGTAATTTGCAATTCCATTTCGTATCAAAATTTATCTGAATAGTTTGAGGCTCTGAACTCTCTAAAATGCTAAAATAAGGATTTGTATGAAACATCTTGTCTGTACTCCTTCTCACCAGATCATAGTAACAAGAACATCAATAGGCTTAGGTATTTTGCAGGAAAACAGAATAAGGGTCTTTTTCTGGTTTTTAACAGATTTTTCTGCTCCATCATAAAAAGAATATATTCAATATAAATTTTATTTCAATATTTTTTAATGAAAAACTGACTTTTCAGGTTTGATTTCAAATAAAATCCAGGTGTGCAGGTCTGGTGTTTGATGCAAAGCCAAGCAGATCTACATTAGGTCTAGTGCAGTCAAAATGTTTAAGGTAATGTGAAAAAAAGCAAATTTATGTAAGCTTTGTAACAGTTTGTTTAAATCTTTTATTTTTATTTTAGTATAATGAATACAATTTACATATTATTTTTGAATTCTAAATCAACTTACTAAAATACGTAAAACACTTCCTGGAGTATTCCATCAATACAATTTACTTACTCGCTAGTACATATTTAATTTTATAATATTTATTGCTTTGCTTATGGGTGGAGAAATTTAAATTAAGGACTATTTTTTATTTTTCAAAATTAACATGACAATTGCAAAAGGATAAACTGCTCCATATGCAGGAATATATCATACCCATAGGGCCACCTTTCCTCAAGTTCAAAGGGAGATTAATGCACTTGTTATGATGTGAATTACACTTCTAGCACTGACATGAAAGAATTGCTATAAAAAATGTACTGTAAATATATTTAACTTTGGCACCAGATAATAGTTATGTGTCATTAATTTAAAATGTATATTTTCCTCTGTAAAGACCCTAACAGGATGCAAACATTTTTCCCTATGTGTCTCTTTTACTCCCTCATGAAAACATCCACTGTTTCTCAATTACACGGTGGCTGAAATATAAGTCAGAAATTCACATCTGTGAACTCAGAAAGCTGGGAAAAAAGTGCTGGGTAAAAATTAAAAAGTTTTTTTTTTTGAGTATACTTTTTACTTTGCAATGTATTAATTTTTAGATATGTGAATTTTAATTTTCTGTTTGAGCACTTTTAGTGGATTTTAATTTTCCATAGAGAAGAAAAATATTTGGTACTCCAAGATTTTTAGAACATTTTGGAAAATAACCAAAACCACAGTGTTCCTTATACATTTTACGTTTTATTTGTATTAATGAATTGACAATATATCTTCAGTTATTTTTTCTTCTACTCTAAGCAGAATTAACATTTTCAACTGGGTAACCTATGACCCAATGTCTATGAGATCATACAGATTGAAGCTTGGTGACAGACTGAATGGAGTAAACAATCTGAAACTTATGTTGGAATACAACTCATATCTAGACTATTTAGACTTAAATTTTTCATATCTGGTGTTCAGTGTAAAGGAAAAGCCTGAGATGCGAAAAGACAAAACACCTGACTCTATTGGAAAGCCTAAAGTAGCAATAAGTGGAAAACCTCAAGGATGGTTAAGAAGGAGTACTGACGTTTGAAGAAAGGGTGGGATCTATGAATTTTAAGAAAGATAGTCTCTTAGACCTCCAGATTACTGAAAGACATAATGAACAGGTGTTCAGAGTGAAAAAAAAAACAGGCATTACAGAGTCAGAAAAGCAGCACAAGGGAGGAAAAAGGAGATCTAGCAGGGTGTAGGCAGAGGTACACAGAGGCAGAGTATAGGACATCAAAGGTAGAGAAATTATTCCTAATATTGTTGAATAGTGTTTTGAGACTGCAGGTTTGCAGCTGGGTCATTGGCTAAACTCTGGCCTGAGGTTAATCAGCAGAAAAATAAATCTTCCTAGTGTGTGGACGGGTCTTTCAGCAGGAGCAGAACAAGGGGTTTGTTCTGGAATCCACCACAGGTTCCATCCTATGTTACAGTTGTTATGGTGCTGCACATGTACAGATTGCACAAGAAGGAGTTTTAGGATTGAGTACCTCCACAACCAGCCATGCCTACTCTCTCAGAGCTGTATTTACAAAACTACTGACCTGAAAAGTAGGTCCCTGGCAACCAACACGTTCAGAGGAAATTCAGCTTCGCCAAATTGACTCAGCCTATAAGTGTTACGTTAAATGTAACACAATACTGAAAAAGAGCCAAAATGGGTCAGGAAATGTCTGCTTTAGATAGTGGCAGTGTAAACAGTTATGTTGAAAGTAACAGAGAGCTATTACACTGAGTAAAGTTTTATTAGATTTAATCTCCCATTAAAGTTAGTTCCTTTGCAGTTCAGGAGTAAAGAATTATTTTATAAGAGCTGTGGATCAATATAAAATAGAAGCTTCTTTTCCAGACAGTCTAGTTCTTATGAAAAAAACAAATATCCTAACAGGAACAAGAAGAAACCCAGGATACTAATTCTAATATTTAAAAGTGATCAATGACTTTGCAACTTCAGATAATAACAGGCTGCTTCAAAAATCCCCAGTATTTCAAATATTGCCCTGCTGAACACTGTATCAAGGAGTGCCATGGGAGAAATGGCTTTGTCGTGCCTTGGGGGTTGCAATGACCCCAGTGCTCTGAACAGCCATGCTGCAACTGTCCCAGGGCCAGGAGAAGGGTAGCCTGATCCTAGTTTTAGAGTTCAGGGTACTCATTTACATCCGGGAAAGACAGGTCTCCCCTCCTGGGATTCATGCCCGTTTTCCTTCATCTTTTACTCCATGTACTCACATTTCTGAAATCAGGGACCACATCTGCACCTGGGAGGCTGAGCTGAACCCTTGGAAATCCTCAGGGTGGGCAAGGAGATTCCTCAGATAACTGGGTGGCTTCAACTGGCTGCTGAAAACCAGACCGCGTGTGCTGCATTAAGTGGAACAAAGCAGAGTTTTCAGTGGTCTGTCTTCATTCAGGTGAACAGAATCTCACTCAGTGCCTCACTGAGAAAAAATCAGAAGGAAATCCCATTGACTATGATCACTTCACTTAACCTTAACTCTAGTCTTTTTAATGAAAGACATGTCTTTTCCCATTTAAAAAAAAATTCTTTTAACCCATTTTCCAGACAACTTACCAGATTGCCCCCTGTAAAAAAAAATCTTTAAATATCGTGTTCAGGATTTCAATTATAAACAGCTAAACACTATAACTGTGAGTCAGATTTGAGATGGGTTCTGAGCTAAACGTTTTTCTTATTTTGAAATATACTCATAAGTGTAGTCCAGTCTTTGTCCAGAGAATTCCTGGGTTGAGATAAAGACGGTTTAATAGAGAAAGAAAAAACCAAGCACACAAGCAGAGCAAAGCAAGGAATTCATTCACTCATTCTCATGGTCAGGTAGGTGTTCAGATATCTCCAGGAGAGCAGGGTCCCAGCACGGGTAACAGTGACTTGGGAAGAAAAGCTTGATCACTCTGAATACCCCCTCCTTCCTCCTTCTTTCCCACACTTTACGTGAGTATGATGTCATATGGTCTGGAATAACCCTTTGGTGAGTTGGGGTCAAAAACATCTCTATGTTATCAACCCTGTGTTCACTACAAATCCAAAACACAACCTCATACCAGACACTGTGAAGAAAATAAACCCCATTCAGAATCAGCACATATTATTTCAAGCTTGGCATTTTTACTGACTTGAATCTCTAATACAGAATAAAACTACAGGATATCTCCTCACAGTTCTTTTAAGTACTGTTTTCCTCTCTTCCCAAACACTTGTAGTGCAACCATTATTAATTACATTTTGATTAAAAAATCCCTTATGTTTTAATATTACAAGAAGAGGATTATAACCTCTTGGGTTATAAACTTTTATAAACATTTTTTCTATATGATAGAGCATATTAGTCAACTGAGGCACTAGGAGCAAAAATTATCTTTTAATTTTTTTTGCATATATCCTCTCAGAGAACAGATTTTATACCTTTATTGTTCGGTAGAACATGTCCTATACCTGAGTTCATACCTGTCGCGTACATTGTTTTGTGACTAAGCTAATATAATAAAGGTACCCAAAGACAACATTTGTGGTTTTAAGATCATAATATTCTGAAAGTAAGTAACAGCACAAAGGAACTTGAATTTAGCAGTACTATCACTTTAATTTTTTAGGATCATATCATGTTTTAATTTTCTTTATTAACAACCTTAGTTAGTAATCTCAAAAGGGTATGCTTTTCAAACTGTAGCGATTCTTCAGAAAATGTAGTCCCATAGAGCTCTTTAAAATCCATGGATGTGGTTTAGATATAACCAAGCCTTGGAACTTTATAGAGGTTCAGCAGGTGGCACTAAGATGTGGAACACAACCATCTAGGAAAATGACACCACAGTGGTATTTCCCACAGCTGTAGGTTACTGGTATGAGGGGAGACACTTTATTCTGTGAAAAATATTATTCAGCCCAGACGAAAATTTATTCCTGCCTGGCAGCACTGAAAGCTGTAATGGCCTTCAGCATTTCATCCTGGGACTAAGTGAATCAGAGGGTAGGACTGCAACGGGACTATGACTGCTTTCAGTTGTCTGTAGGCAACCAAGGTAGCACGGCCACAGTTGTGACAGTTCAAACTGTAGACTTTGAAATTGTTAATCATTCATACATTATCATTCATACAGGACTTTTGTAGTTTCAATGCTCCGGGAAGTTTCTTTTCAAGATTTGCCAGAATACAGCTAATGACCTTGAAACTGATTCCCAGCTAGCAGAAATCAGTTAAAGCAGTAATTGGTCATGATTTATACCAGCTGAGTTTCTGTATTCTTATCTCTCTAATGTTTGCTTTTTTTCTCCCAAGATAAGATTTTTGATACCACCCAAAGCTATAAAGAGATTAAAATTTTAATTTTCTTTACATTTTCTGTTCCAATTCCAGAATTTAATCAGATGGATAGGTTGTTGTCATTCCCATTACTGTTATGATAATTCTTGCTGTTCAGTCTTAAACAAAGCATGCTATGCTCATTTGAGCCTAAACTTTAGCTCCTATTCTGACTTCTCACTTGGTTTGTTGTCTTGCATGTCTCCTCTGATCAATAGCATATATGTGTTTATTGTTGAATTTGATCTTCTACCAAACTCAACATGCCCTCGTAATGCATATTCCATAAACTACTAAATAAGAAGAGCTAGAAAAGTTTGTGGAAATAATAGGGAAGTGTTTCCTCATTCTGTTATCTGGAAAGGAAGAAATAATTTTACTGGAATCTGAGTTTCAAAGTTTCTTTGCAAAATATTTTGACACCGAGGCATTGAAGGTTTGGGTAATTTCTTATGGAGGTATGTTGCTGTCTTGAATTTTGACAGCATTGTGTGTATTAATGTAACTGATCAATGTGCTTGACATGAGGTATTTTTTCCCTAGGGTGCTCCCAAATGTTTTTCAGAATATATTTCCTCAAAAGAAGTCAGACTGTTAAGTTCATTTTGCTTCTAATGTGAGCCATCCACACTGCAAGGAAAAAAGCTAAAGCTCTCCGTGGAAAGGGCAGCAGGAGATATACAACACAATTTTAGACTCTGGTCATTACTGAGCACCACTATGAGTAGTAGCAACTCACAGATTATGTTGTCTCAGTGCCAAAGTACTACTCTATCATGAAGCCCTGTAAAAGAAAAATAAAAACCTAACCCTCCCCCTGATATGTCATTTTATGTCTGATTCTCAAATCAAAGTGAAGCAAAAATTAAAGAAAACGTACAGTGTATCTAGAGAGTGCAGAGGTTTTATTCTCTTGAAATAACTTGGGAACTTCAGTTAACATGTTAGCCATGTCACGTGGCAATTTTATCTTAATGAAAGTGATGCAACTTGCACGTTCCTAGTAGAAGTTCTGCATTTCCATTAGTTTCATCATCATGTACTCAGGGTATGTATCTGTGGACAGAAATATAGCTCTTCATGCTTCATGTCATTCAGTACTTGAGTGACAGTAAATATCAAGCCATTATGGTCACAGTGCTCTGTCTGATCACGGATAGATAAGTATAGAACACAAAATGGGTAACTATTTTGTGATTTTCAGTTGAGAGAAGCTTGTCTAGCTCAACTGTCTTGCTGGAAGGAGAATTATCTCTTGGCCCATTTAGCAAACTGAAGCAGTTACAGAGTACACTGGAATAGAAGACACTTGGGGAGGAAAGTTCCTGTGATTCAGAAGTAAATAAAGGAACTTACTAGCACTGTTCCAGAAGTACTGCATTCACTAAGGGGTAGTGCAATGCCATCACCTTCCTGTGGTAAGTGTTCCATAGCCTGGTTTGGGTGCAGAATAGTGAGACTCCCACAGAATCCAATATGGCTCACATAGACACAGACTGAGTATCTGTTTCCTGCTATTGGCTAAGCCTGAACTCATACCTGACAGCTCAGGTTTTCCTCTCTTCAGTTCAGTCCATTAAAATATACAGCTGTTTTTTTTTAGGAATAAGGCAGTTATCTCCAACAGTGAAGCTACTTTTCTGTCTCCAAGCATACACACCTCTTATTTCTTGTGAGCTAGAAAAAATTTAGGTGTCTGTACACCATGGTAAAGGAAATATTATCTCTCATCGGCTACTACCTTTAAAAAATCCACTCCTTTTAGCTTATCTGATAACTTTTGCTGAATATTTTATCTCAGAATCACTTTCATTTTTATGGAACACATTGGACCATCACCTAGAGCAAAAAGACAGGGTGGAGCATCTTAAAGTGGAACTCTCTGTATGTATTTAAAAATTTGCATCACCTAGGTTTAAACTGGCATAAATGTCACCTTAGCTTCTAGCATCTTCTTGCAGGAAAAAAAAGGAAAACCAAATAAAAATTAAGATAAAGCAAATCAAAAAGCAAATAGAATGTTGAAAAGGTGGAAATTTTGCTTCAGCATGTCCGCATCTGAAGCAAAGGATTGAATTTCTATTTGTATAACCTGAGCATCATAACTAGATTGCTATGACTAGTCATATATCCATACCAAATTTTAACCATGTTCAATAAATTAACAGGCAAAGAGAGCTACAGGAGACCAGCCTGTGCATCCACTGAGGGATATAAAAGGAATATTTAAGCAATGGTCTTACTATTTCTTTGCTGAGTACTTACAAAACAAAAGAAATGGCAAAAAGAAGGTCATCCTTGTTCGGCACAGGATAGCCCAGACCTGTGCACAAGAGAACTCCTGATCCACAGAGAAGCCTTTTGGGTAATCCGCAGTAGCTGCCCAAATCTCATGTATGTTTGGTTAAATAAAACTCTTCACTGAGATGGGCTGTGCATTGATGTCCCTCTTTGCATCAGTACTGGTAAACAAAATGGGAGGTGGTTGCTAAAGCCCTGGCCAGTGTCCAGTTTTTCTTACCATGATTCCTGGCATGGGTTTGACATCAGCTGGCTCATCCTCACCAGAGAATACACAAATGTGTTCTGATACATTTTCTTCAGGGAAAGGAATTTCTTCAAATGCATGTGAGATAAGCTTTGTTGCTTATCTTCACAGGGAGTGAATGGGCACTGATGCACTGTGTTCCCAGTGGAAAAAAGGTCTCTCTTGAAGACAGGCAGGTCCTACCTTATCTCACTGAGACTGCAATGATAGATGAATGGGCAGGAACTGTCCAGGCATTTTTTGTTAATGAAATTAGGTATTATTCTGGTATGCATACTTAGCACCACTAAGATATTACAATACTACTTACCACTAAAAAGGTAAATTGAGCAATTAAAATAATACAGGACCACATTCTGTCTTCAATTTCTGCCTGTAGGCACTAGATTGTAAAAACAGAAATTCCACAGAAGGCAGAATCCAGGTAATTTCAAAACATCTTTCTACATTCAACATGCATAATTTCTGGCAAATCTTTTTCTTCTGTATTAGTTTCCCTTTCTCCTACATTCACTACACTGTCAGATTTATAATCACATCACTGAATCCTAATAATGTATTTTGCACTCTTTTCATACTAATCATTGCCACCTTGTTTCTCACTGATTAAAAGCACATATATATAAAAATTTCTAATATTATTTTAATTTCTTGTCTATGAGCTTACATTAATTACAAGTTTTCAGGGAGCTAGACCCTCATTCTTAAACTGAAAATTTGCTTTTGCTCTAGTGCCATGAGACGAGAGGTAGCAGCTAATGTTTATATTATTGATTAATCAGATACTGAGGGGATTAGGTTCTAAGATTGTTTAGTACAGGAAAATCCATACTTATTGCATTAAAACAGATTTTAAGACCTTGTTTATAGGCTATATTCATGGTCAGGCCTCTGGGATTTATTCAATCTTAAATGTCTATATTATATGTGAACATAAACCAATCCGTTAAGAGGAATATCTAATGTTGGTCACACAGAGGCAAGTAATTGTAGTAAATTACAGGTCAGTAATTGAAAACGACCATTTACATAAACTCTTGTAAATTTAGAAAACTGCCAAAACATTAAATATATTCAGTAAATAAAGATGAAGTTTGGACTAGTACTCGATTTTGGCTACCATTTTCTTTGTTTAATGGATTTTCTATTATACATTCATTTTGTAATTTTCATGGATGAAAAATTTCATTTGCTTGGCCATAACTTCTACATGTGTATTCAAACAGAACAGTGTCTCTTATTGCTTTCCAGTGTATAATGTACTGACTAGTACAAGCAAATACTGGTTGCTTCTTTGAAAGAGAAAATGTCATAGCTATTCACATATGTGGAGAGGTTCATTTATGTGGATACCCACATATGTGGGTCTTCATGTGATTGAGCATTTTGAACACTGTAGAAGATAATGGCTTTTTGAGAGTGAGACACATTAAAATAAATTAAGAGCTGCATTAATAAACTGCACTAATAAACTGCATAAAGAAAATGTTTATTTGGTGAATTTAAACCCTACCATATTTTCAAACCATCTGCAAGGAAAACATTGTGGTTTTGGGTTTGTTCTAATTTTTTTGTAATTTGATTTGCCATTTTGACACTTAAAATAGGGCAGTGTACACACTTTTTTCAGCTTCCTGAAGAAAAAAGTCATGATAATTCCCAAGCTCAAAAGTCATGTATAAAAATATTGGTTTGGATTCTAAAAAAAAACCTTGAAATTTTTACCCAGAAACATTTTACTGTTTTTCTAACTTGAGTTTCAATATCTATTCAAATACTTGCATGGATGTACAGAATTCTACTTATTAACAGTATACTCTTTATTCTGCATTTCTCCTTTTATCAATTGATTCAAGGAATAAACAATTTTGTGATATTTTTTCCTGGTCTTGTTTCTGTTTGAAGACATGGTATTATTCAATCTTAGGTAAGAGTATTTCCTATTCTAGTAAGTGATTTCTGGTCCACCTTTTTTATTGTTTTTCTTCCTATCATCAGTGATTGACTGATTGAGTTCACACGTTGCTGTATGTAGCAGCAATTCTGTGGTCCTTATGGCTTTCCATTTTCATTTTACTTGTGAATAAGAGAATTTTTCTCTTCCACAATGACAATATTTTGCACATCACAAGCATTTCCACCAGGCCTCTATTTGTGAAGTTCTTCCTTCTTCAATCTTATTCTGCTTAAATGGTCTTTGAAAGTATGCAATATTCCTGCCTGAATACATCTGCCTAGAGTGAAGCTTTGGTGGTGTTTTCAACAATAGTTCCAAACTACCCAGGGTTTGGTGTTTTTGCTCATTCCCTTCTATTTCCCACCCACAAGGACTTAATAAAAAGGATTCAAGTAAGTAGGTGATTGTATGCAAGACACGTTTTCTTTCTACAGCTGTTCTTGAAATTCTGTTTACATTTCTATTAATTATTGTCAAGAAGAATCTTGCACAAACTAAGTCATGGCTCATGGCTTGTCTTTATGAGCTCAAAGTCTTTCAGTTCAAATGCACTTTAAAAAAAAGTGCTTTGATCTGATTCCTTACCTCTAATATGTAAGCCCTTATTATGTTGCTGGAGGTGTTGTTGACAGAAAAAGTTTTATTCCTTAAACGAATGTAGTTCTGAATTTTTTAGAAATGCATCTCCTGTGATAGCCACCTTATTTAAAAAAAAAAAAAAAAATTGTTTCTTTAGCTTAAAATTCATCCTGTCTGATATAAAGAGGAATGATGAAAACTTTCCTTACACATCATAAAAACATCTTCATGGATAACTAACATTAGTATAAAAATGCTGATTTCAATTAAGTTATTTAAAAATCTATACAGAAAATGTGTAAACTATAAATAAGTATTTAAATTTGTTCAAATATAGAAATATTACATGCTAATCAACTGTTTGTGGGGCAGGTAAACAGGCTATAAAGTTGCATGTTTAGGAGAAGGATTGATGACACAAGGATGTTCCTTGTAAAAGTAGCTGTGGAGGTTATAAAGGACACGCAGATCATCAGGGATCAAAAATATGTTACTAATACTGAACTCTGAGAAAGTAAATAAACTTGGAAATTTAAACATTGCACTGCATATGATTCAGCTCATATGATTCAGATAAACTACGAGATTATAAGGATGGAAGCTTTACTGTGGTCTATGGTATTCTAAAGATGTCTATTGCATATTCTTTGTCATTTTTGCCATGACTTCTCTTCCAGCATCAGATGCTGTGACACTGTCTAGATGATATTCAGTGTATTTTCTCATTCCAAGTACCATTCTGCTTAATTCTAATAGAAATGTTGGTAAAAGCAATTTCATTTCACTTGGTTTTCCAAGTGCCCCACTATTGACAATTCAACTGGTAGTTAGTGTGATTTTGTGGATCCTTTTTTCAGTTCCATGTAACTGTACTTTTCAGTAATAAAATAAGCATTTAACATATAAAAATGCAGTGAAGCATTTTGAAAAAGAATATAAAATATAAAAGAGAGTCCATAAAATACCCATTTTTAGGAATGGTATTAGCAAATACTTGGTTTTTTCTTCCTAGTTTCCTGTTCTAGCAGTAATTTAATTTGTAGGACCATTTACAAAATTTAAAGTAAGAAAAAAATCCTTTTCAGATCCTAAAATCTTTGCAGTCATTTTCTATCTTTTAAGATAAATTTGAACTCTTGCTATAACAAGGGCTTAAAATGACAAGTTTTGATGTTTTACACTTTCTGTTGTCTTGCATGTCAGGAGCGTCATGCATTGCATTGTCCTCTACAGAGGGCACCTTTCCCTGCTGTGCAGCTGTGTTAACACCGCTCTTGCAGTATGACCGAAGCCCTTGCTTCACACCCTTTCCATCTGACTGGTGCAGGAAGATGCACCTTGGAGCTGGATCAAGTCTGCTGCAGGGCACAGCGACCGCTCTCTGAACAAGTTCACTCTGCAGATGGAGAGAAGGCAAACATGAAATGAGAGTCAGCAGAGCTTTTGTTCCAGTCCCATGCCTTTATTCACTCACAATAGACTTCATGTACTACAGTAATTTACCTTCTTCTGCCTTTTCTGCCCTTTTTTCAACCCCCACCTTCAACAGCAAAGAAAACAATACGGAATGTTCTCTCTCTGAGTCATCCTCAGAGAATTTGCCTTTTCTTCTACTCCTGTCAAGCTGAGCTCAGGCTAGCTCTTGGAGAGTGTTACCAAAGTTAAATAGTTCTATGCAAAATAATCAAACCAGGAAGAATTCCAGCAACCTTCCTCCACAATAAACAAGCAAACAAGTCTTGCATTTGTTTCTCCTTTGGAAGTCTGCAGATTTAGAGGGTGACAAAATGGGCATGGTTTGTCTCCTAACAGATTATGAATGCCATGTGTGACATTGCTTGAAAAGATGGAAAATGTTTATACAAACTGTCAGAGATAGCTAATCTAATTTGTGGTATGTGGCATGCATGTTTTTGAACCAAAAAGTTTGTCATACACCTACTGTTTGGCTGTAGATTGTCTGGGAAGACAGATCTTGTTGACATATTGCAGCTGCATTTCAACTCATTGCGAAATGCTTTGACTTCAACAAAATTCACACCATGTGCCGAAGAAGAAGAAAAAGGAGTGTTACTGTTTCCATTTCTCTTTTAATGTCTTTCACTGAAGTTGAACTACTCTGATTTTGCAGGTGTTACAAATGGAGTAAGTAAAGCAGAAAAGCATCTCGGCTTTTTTCTTTCTTCTTTTTTTTTTTTCTTTTTTCTTTTTTTTTTTTTTTTTTTCTTTTCTCTTTGTTTGTTGGTTTGGTTTTGCTTTTTGGGTTTTTTTCAGTTCAGACTCCAAAAGGAGGTAAACATGACCTACTAGTCACTGCTGCTTCACAGAAATAAGGGATGGAATTCCACGACAACTAGTTGCCTAGGGAGGCACTGGTAAGGGAAGTGGGAAGAATCGGCAGGTAGAAGTGATGGTGAGGGATATGCTCAATGGAAGGAGTAATCCTGAATCCCTCCATAGTTTGATTTGTGTCAGGAAATGGATAAATTGTAATGAAAGTCTGGGTGCTTCATTCCTGGCTGCAAACATGCCTTAGGAATCCAAATAGTTGGTATAGATTTGCATGGCTTTTAACAAGATTGGAATGCAATATGCATTTACAATGCTCTTCTAAAGTCTCCCTCAACCATCAGACTTCCAAACCAGTGAATCTTCCTCCTTCTTTATTAGATAAAATGTTCTTCTGTGGACATAAGATAAGTGGTGAAGGGAAGAACTATTAATGCATAAGTTGAAAATAGTCTTGTTCAGCTCAAATTGCAAGTGAAGTCCTGACCATATATCAGCCATAAGTGAGATCTGCAATGTTATTGGCTTTCATTATTTTTCAGTTCTCTACATCAGCATTCCCATGAAGACAGTCCATAACTGGCACCAGATGTTATCTAGGAAATTACTTTTGTCCTGCAAACTCTGTATGCTTTTCTTATATGATGCCATTTCAGTCAGACTTGCTCATTGTTATATGTTTTATTACATTCTCATTTTGCTTCCACGAAACTCATTAAGTAAACAATCAGTAAATAGATTCAGAAGTTAAAGTATACTTTCCATTAATTTTAAATTAGTTATATACAATCTTTTGGAGAACAAAAAATTTTTTCTATTATTTTAAAATGTTGATAACTTGTGTATACCTATTTTCCCAAATGCAATATGTTCTGTGCTGTTTTGTAATCTAGGTCCATGTTTTTTTTCTGGTTTCCCTATAAAGAAGAATTATTTTCTTAATAAAGTTTAAAGAAAACTGATTATGATTATATTCTATGTCAAACAGATATCTGATGGATTTTATAAAGTGTTTTCTATGGATGAACTCTTATTATGACCTTCCAGGTTGAATTTTCCAACAACTTTAAGTGATGTTTTCACTGTGGTTGGGAAAGTCTATATTCCAAGTGTACAGGTTCCTCCTGTTTAAATTGATTCTGCTAAGGTTTATGAGTCTATCCTGACTAAATATCTGGCATAATACAGTTTGCTAATATGAATTGTTCAAAAAAATTGTTTCTTAGGAATCATTCAGAGTAACTATTGAAATACATAGACAGTGATGCTTAAGGATCAAGTCTCTTCCGGAATGAAGAGTCAATCAGAACTTAAAAACACTGAGGAAATTTCTGATGACATTTAACAGTCTTGAAGTAGTTATATTCCTCTTTTATCATTACATGCCTCCTCACCTACTCTCAGTGTATTCTGGACATTTCTCCTCCAAAAATTTTCAGATGAGGCCAAACATCCATCTACTGGGATAGTTCTGTAATATCCAGCTGTCCTTGATTGGACATATGCCTGGCAAATAAACTATCTCATTCCCAGATTCCTAGAAATATGGAGAGGTCATCAAATGACCTTTCCAAAAGGAAGTATAAAATATGATATTTCCTGTCATTGACAACTCCCTAAAAAATTCACCATATTTTGGGGCTTTGCATCTTTGGGTTCATTGCATACATATGGACCTAATATAACCTGCAAGTGAGAAATATACCTAAGGTGGGAAGACAGGAAGTGTCATAATCCTTGAATATTTCTGATGAATGAGATAGAGGACAAACAGGCCCTGAAGTCCTGCCCTAGTATGAGCAGGGATTGAGGGGGAGAATCTAAATGTGGAAGCAAGATTACTGTGGTGGGCTGACCTGTCTGGATACCAGGTGCCCACCAAAAACCACTCTATCACTCCCCACCTGCGCTGGACATGGGAGAGAAAATACGACTGCTGTTTAGGATGTTTCAGTCTTGCTGAGCACCCAGACCTGTTACAAGCTGCTGTTGACTTGTTTCTGTTGGTCACTCTCACCTTGCTCAGAGTTACATCTTTCCACTCCCTATTGTAGAGCTTTATTCAATCCAGTACAGCCAAGGGGAATCAAATAATTTTGCTTTCATCTGCGTGATCATACACCTTGTCTTAGATGGTGTATAAAAGTCTTACTGGATCTAGCCCTCATTTTTTTTTGTGGGATTCTTGTTCATAAGGAATATATCAATAATTCTGACTATCCTGTCTGCAATCACCTTTGAGATTAAAATTTTGGAGTATTATTGTGAATTTTAATTCAAGTATTCATAAATATTTAAAAATGGAACTAATGAATGAGTATCTTGAAATTTGTGTCTTTTGAAATTACGCTGAGGATGAGTCTCTGGAGCCAAAAGACCATAATTTAGTATAGTTTCTGAGTATACCAGATATTGTACAATTTTCTGATGTCTGAAAGTACCTTTTCAGTAATTGCTGTCTGGAGAGCTCTGTTTGTTTTCTAACTAATATCTTCTAAATTAATTTTCATTTAACCTTAACTAGTCTTTTCTCTAGGCTCATAATGTCAAAATATTTTAACATATTACTTAAGTTTTTTGCAAGAAAAAATATCAAAAATTAGACAAAGAAACAAAGATTTAAAAGTTATAAAAAGAACATGTACAAGGAATTAAGAATGTTAATTATGAAATTAACATTTCCTAATACATATGCTGAAGCAGTCCCTGACCTGAGATTTCATTCACTGGACCTCATAAAAACATCTTCTGAAAGAATTTCAAAATTTAAAAAGGCATTTGTCTTTAGAAAAAAATAAAAGCATATGTCAAAGGAACAAGGAAGACAAATTGGTACAGCATGGTTCCAAATATGAGCAGTACCTGACTTAACAATAGCCAATGATTTTAACTGTGCCAAAGGAAGAGTAGGATCTGTCAGTTCGCACAGATTAGGATGAGACATGAAGGATGTCAGAAGGGGATCAAAATGTAAATTCTGTTCTTTATAAAATGAGAACAAACTGTGAGGTTGGGGGCTACCAGACCACAACATTTACCAACATTTCTTTACCATTCTTCCTATTGCAGTTCTGCAAACGAATCTAAAGAGAAGTTTAAAGTCCAAACTTTACAGCGACTGGAACGATCAAGAGACATTGAAACCTGAACTCCTGCTGTTGTTCTCAGCATGTAGGGAGAAGTTGTTGGGATCATCAGGTTGTTTGATACCCTTGGTATTATACATATTTGTGTATATTGGGGTGTGGAAAAGTGAGAAAGAGAAACAGGTCTGGAAAGTGGGAAAAGGAGATCTGATACACTTGGCGCAATAATGAAGAGACAGTTTTTGGTGAGCAGACCAAAAAGATAAGGATTTTGATAGTCTGCCCTATTCTGTCTGTTCCTTTAAGAGCAAGGAAGGAAAATGTGCTGATTTATCTCTTGCTGGTCCAGTTGTTCTCTGGGGCAGGAACATTACAAGTCACTGTTTCAAATGCAGGCTGTCACTTTAGATGATAGAACAAAGGGAAGTGACTGAAAGTAAATAAAACTTGAATTCACACAGGTATAAAAGGACCTTTTTCTGTAAGCAGGCCATTCTAAACATCACTCTGAATGCTTTGTGAGGAAAAAATAATGGGCTTGTTTGAGAAGCAATTGAGGTACTTTCTGACAAAAATAATGTATTAGGAGATTAGTCTCCAAGGGGTGGATAACCTTTTCAGATTCTAAGTATTTCTTCTGTTCTCATGTGTGAGCTTACAATCTGTTAGTCTCAAAAAATATCTACAAACCCACAGGCCCACCTTCCTGACAGCTGCTCAAACAACAGAGCGGGGGAGCAGAGAAAAAACACTGCCCCGCCACCCGCCCAGCAATTCTGAAAAGCTTGGTAAGTTACTCATACAATCCAGAAATGCCAGTCGGAGCAGAGGGGGACGGAGGCAGCGGGGGGAGAGAAGGCTCTTAAAGTGCAACATTTGCAGCACACGCGCTAAAACTAAAAGGGCCAATTAGTATAATAGGTTTGAAATAATTTCAGCACACTCCTAAAGACAAAAGAAAAATTGTCCTTCAGAAATAGGGCTTTATTGTTCAGACGAGTATAGAGCTGAACAATGAATTCTATCAGTTTTGGAGGCAACATTCCTTCTTCTTCGTACCGGACCATACATTATTAATGAGCACTATTTTCGAGTGTGAAAGAACTGTTTGAAAAGCATTAACATAGTCTATTGGATGTGATTGACACTGTCATCCCTTTCATTTTGCTGTTGGCAAGAGGCTTCCCTGTAGATTTATGTGCATCTGGACATTACTAATATTCTCCTTGTTATGTACTCTGGGCAGCTGTGATATGGAAATTTTTAGCATGGTTTTTAGAGAAGGAGTTTACTGTTGCTATCTGCACAAAAAAGGAATAATTATCCTTCTCTGAGATCTTATCAGCCAAAAATATTTAATGTCTGGTTTCTTAATAACCCTAATCTGTTTTCAATACGTACACTTTTTAAAGGAATTTCATCAAGATTATGTGGATTGTCCAGATATTTCCAGTGACTCTTTTCTAGACAGATGGTTTAGTTTCTGGGACTCATGTCCACTCATCCTGTCTCTATTCTAACCTCCAGTTCTTCAAATAGGTTACATTTCTAATTAGGTTGGTGCATCAAGGACTGCAGCTAGTGTCTGTCTGCTGTTTAGAACCACCAAACCTTTTCTGATTTGCCTGTGTCATGGCTTTTAATCACAACAATTAAGACCACTGAAATTAAGAACCAATGAAACAATATATCTAAATGACATATAAAAGAAAATTACTGGAGGTTATGGAGGTTTTTTTCAAGGTAAGGATATTTTTATTTGTTTTATACATAGATTTATAATTATTTTAGTTTCTTAGTCCATATGAGAATGTATGTCATCACTTTACAAGCATGAATATTGTAATGTGTAGAAAAGAATAAAGGAAGAATCTACATAAAAGGATGAAGACTGATACTAAACATTAATGCCTATGTAGACATTGCATGAAAAGAGTTATGAATATGGAGGTTCTTTTTCTAATCTAGACATTTTTACTGTTAGCTTTGATGTATCTATGTACAAGTATATAAAAGGTATAGATGCACAAAATCAAATACCTTATTTAGGGGGATGAATTAGGGGATTAATTAGGCTATAATTTTGGAACCTCTTCTAAAGAGAACCCTTTTGCTAAGCAGTCCTCTCATGAGGGCTCTTAATCAGAACAGATCTTAATGCCAAGGATCTGTCTGAATTTTTGGGTATGAGACAAGGTAACACTATTGGGGTAGAGGATTATTACCGAAGGCTATAATATTTTAAAATATGTTTTCATATCATTGCATATTGCATCATATGCAGTGACTTAGTAGGGAACAAATGATTTTTTTTAACTCAATGCAGAATTATCTTTTCCTCTAGTCTGTGCCAAAAAGCTTGTCTTCATATCCACAAAACATCTCAACTCATCGTTGTTTCCTTTATTTAGAGGTTTATGCAACTACCAGCTGTTAGAGGCTCATGATCAGTTGCCTTCTGCTCACATTCAGGAGGTTTGCACTTTGAGTGACATATCCACCACCTTCCTCAGAGGTCAGGCCCAGCTTCTCCACGGAAGGTCCATTGTTGGCCATCCCAGGCTGTGAGAGTTCAGCAGTAAGGTCCCTCCTGCTTGGCAGCACAAGGAATTGCCACTGCTCCACTAGACAGCCTAATAACACCAATCAATCATGTAAGATAATTTGCATGGCTGGAAGTGGAAAGAACTCATAACTTCTCAACTGAAGAGGTAATGAAAGAAAATGTGGAGTCAACATATAACTTAAAAAGACATGCAATCCAACAAAATATTCTTAAACTGTTCATCTGAATTAATTTTTTTTGTTTGCACAAAAATCTAAGTGGCATATATAAGATAAAACCTTATAAGTCAGTAATTAGTTATCAGACTTGATACTTTGCTTGTTTTGATGTGCTTTAAATTTTAGCAATTTCAGATTCACAGCAATGTACATTTAGTTTTTTTAAGGACTGCTTTCTTCCTACTGAGAGATCTTTGTGCCATTCTGCAGAGCATAAGATAGCTACTCAGAATAGTCAGCATAAGTTCTTTAATCAGAATTTTGAGGTTCTTACATAGCTTATTAATTTATTTTCCCCAAGTATTTTTTGTGGTATCCGAATATTTTACTTAAGAATCACAAGCATGGGCCACATGAGATTGTTTTTTCATTTCTCTCAGAGGGACAGATGTATACAGGAAGATTCCTTCAACTTTTGTTGAGAAATTTCTTGCCAATTCTCCTACTTAATGTGCACAATTTACTTTACCCCCTTAGCAGAAGTGTGTTTATGTGTACTGGCATCAAGAGAGTCATCTGCATGGCCCACTGTCTTGCATTGAGCGCTTCACAGAAACCATTCCTTGCACAGGTTCAGGACCCAGATCCATTCCTTGGTATTTCTGAAGACATTATAATTAAATACAAGGACATAATGTATGACCAGCAAAGGTCTTTGCTGAATGACTTTTCTAGGATTGTCAAAATACCATCTTCTCAAATGACTGTACAAAAGAAAAATTATTTTGATATTGCACAAGTGCTACAGAACTAACTTTATAACCTTGATACATTCAGTACTAGTAGAAAGCATGTAGAGATTAAAATCTTCCGTTCATTTTCTTAGGAATGAACACCCTTTTTTACAAGAGTTTTGAAGCTTGCAGTGCAAAAGAATAGACTTTTATCCAATCTGTTCAAAATCTATCCTGCTTCCAGTCTGAAAGGGAAGGGTTTTTAAAAAAGCAAGAATGACAATTTCTTGTGTTTTGTGCCTATGTGAAAAGTTAAAGTAGAAAAAAAGCTTTAACTGGAGATTTTCAGGTTAGACTGAAATTCTTAAGGAATCTGGAGAATTTGGGTAATGAAATTTTTAAATGTTTATATATATTCACCAAAGAAAGCAAAGCAGTCACATTTTTCAGTGTTAAGAAATCACTCCTTCATATCTCGTGGTACAATGTTCTTGCACATATTCTGTCACATTTGTAATCCATGAAAGTGGATGATCACACGGTTTACTTTCTTTGTCTCTCCCACATTGCAGCTTTGTCTTTTCCTCATGGAAAGGGTAAATCACAAGGTAATTCTCAATGGGCTGCTAGAGATGCAGTTTATTAGCTTTTCTTTTCTGTGTTGATATAAATACAAGGGGTTTGTCTTAGATTTAGATGTTTTAGCTGAATCTGTTTTAAGAAATAACTGGAAATTCATGACAGACAATTTAAATACTTATCCTCTGCTGAGTCACAACAGGAAGAAGAAAGAATGTGTATTGGGAGCACAGGCTGCAATCTTATTCTTTTTTATTTTCCTTGTTCAATGTGCCTGAGCAATAAAATGCATTCATGTCTAAATAGAAGAAATTAATATGAGAGCATCTATTTGGTTACATTTTGGTTGAACAAGACTGGGGTGTTTACATATCTACACACAGAGGTTACGGCAGATACTGGAAAGTGTTGTGGATTGTAACAATTAGTTGTGTTCTTCTGCCAAAATTTGGGTTACACAAGAACTTGCTGTCAAAACATGTCACCCCTCAGAATGAAGTGCAACACCAGATGAAGAGCTGAATTAAGGAGTGTATGAACAATTGTTCAAGACAAAACCAAAAAAATGTTTCACCGTCAAAAAATAGCTAGTGCAAAGATCCTATAAAATCTGACACTATAAGAATTACAGAAGTTATTCAAAACGACAAAACTTCCATAAAGAAATCTATTTTTGCTACATGTTCTAAGTCTTCTGGTTTTTTGTTTCTTTTTCCCCCACAGGAGTGTTATATAAAGAGGATCTTTAAATGACATCATAACTAGTTATGCATCCTGCATTTCATTTTAACCTGTTAAGATCACTGATAGCAAAGCTCATGCAGATCAAGACAAAGCCCGCACAACTGAGTCCCTCAGGAAAGAATCAGGAGCTTTTTCTCAAGGGAGATGCATTTCTCCCTTTGTTGACTTGTCTCTTGCCACTACCACTGTAATGATAACTTCCACCATGTCCATCCATAAAACAGTCTTCAGATTCTTTCCTCATTAAAAATGAGAAGAAAAAAAAAATTAAAAAGCTAAAATAATAACTTAAAAAGCTATTAAAAAAGTTGGCCACCTAAAATTCAACTGTTGGTCACAAAGTTCATGAAGAAGTTAATGAGTGGAAATAATCACTTTGAAATTTTAGACTGGATTTGGTATCGTTTAACTGTTAAGTTTAAGGAATAATGGTGAAGAAATCTGTTTTCACATATGAATATTTAAAGCCAATTAAAGCCTTCTCTGAGGAATTGGAATTTTTTGTTTTATACCTTTCTAATTATTAGCCAGATGATGCTGTGACAACATGTTTTGACCAGTGGAGATGATTAGATATTAGCCAGATATGTCCTATACCATTTGACCAACAACATTTCTGTCAATCATATAGTTTCCCAAGGCTAGACATGAAAGCATAAGGTTAATAAATTCACTCTTGTTAAGTGTTACGCTTAAAAACACAATCACATTTTTATATGGAGTTAAGTCAACCTTTAAATAACACATTTTTGAAATTGTTTTCAACTTGAAATTTTTTATTTACAGTGCTTTGATAATTTTTTACTATTTCTTTAATATTTAATTGGCTTTATACATTTCTTTATTCTATGTGGGGAATCTTTCTGGCTGAGCAGTCTGAAGCAAATTTTAGGACTTTCATCATAAGGTTTCAGTCTGCTTCTCCTGAGAACTTCCCATGAAGCAGTAAATACTGCACACCAGCAAAATATTGCTATGATTCTCAACTTTTTTTGCTGTTTAGTTAGGTTTTTGGAGGGTTATTTTTTTATGTTGGTAATCGATATGCCATGGCTGATGATTTTGATTGAAGTAAAAAAAGAAAAGAATATTTCCCACAGGAATCTCCAGGGAGAGTAATGTTCAAATGCATATAAAGGATATGGAGTGATTGCAGTTATATGCCTGAGGAAATTCAGGAATAAAGGATATTGTAGTAGGTATTCCAATCACTGCAAACCAGTTTTAAGTAAAAAAGAAAAAAAAAAGTTAAAATACTAAGCTTACATAATACAGTGTACTTTGGATTTGTTGGGGTCCCTACCCACTCAATCCTGTACTTCTGTTTTGTAATTTCTTTTCCCATTGCTCATCTACACAAAGGAAAAACAGAACTCAAACCTCAGTTCTGCTGTGTGTAGTTTAAGCAGACTTGTAGATTATGTAAAAAAAATAAAAGAAAAAATTACTGTGTGAATTCCTGGGTATTTCCTCATGCCGTCGCTTGATCTCCTTTTGTATACGTGATCAAAGGTTATGTCTACAGCACGACAGCCCTGGTTATTAGTAATAGGCTACATGAAGGCATAAGGCCTGTCTGGTTCACAAGGGTACACAGAGCATTTCACCATTTAACACGGCCACATCCCCAGATAAAAAATGTCCACAAGATCATTAGAAAGCATAAGTCTTGCAATAGAACAGTATGAACTTCCCAGGAGGAAGATAAGGTCAAATTCATTGGCAATATCTTTCTGCTCTGGAAAGGAATTAGTGAAATTAATCTTTGAGGAAACAGATATGTCACATAGTCCTTCTTAGGAAGCAGGTCACTAATTCTTTCCCTCAGCTCAAATCTATTCTTCCTATTTACAAAAAATACATCCTTACTCCAAACCTAGTGACCTAAATGTGAACACAACAAATCATCTCAAATTAAATTGTATCCAATTTCTTCCTTTTTCATTCCCCAGAAATTCTGAAGAAGTTCCTCCTCTTCCCTTCTCTTTTCCAGAACACAAGAGAGAGAAATAAATCCATCCTGCCTCTGGAAGGTTCCCAGCACAAGCTATGAGCTAATTAGCATTTACACAATACAAATATTCAGCATAAATATGGTGGAAATATTGTAGTGCATTCTTTTCAAACTGCTGTGGCAATACAGGATACACGGGATTCTTGCTGAAAGAGGGAGTTCTGTATAAGTGTGCCTCAAGTAATTTCTGCACTATGGGAAATTCTTTAGCAGTCAAAAAATCACTGTGCAAAGCCAGTTAAGGATTGCATTCAAGTAAAGGAACTAGAAAACTCTTTATCACAGAGCATACACAACATATCCCTTACTGTCTTTTTCTTTTTTTTCCCTGGTTTTGTAATAAATACACCACAAACATAAATGATATTTATATTTAAAAATATTCAAGAGTTCAAAAAATCTCCGACTTTGTGGGTTGTCTTTGAAATATCTATTGAGGGAAATATTAAAATTATTGTTTATACCAGTAAGAAAAGGTCTTGGAGTACTTTCCTTCATTATTTGCCTGGTCTACTTTGAAAAAAACAATTTAACAATTTGATTAATTCTGCAGGAAGAAAAACGAAATAAAACACAATTTGGAACAACTGTATTTCTAAGGGGAAAAAAAAATAGAATAGCAGAAACCAGTTTAGTGTGATTTTAAGCTTTTTTTTTCAAGATATCCACAAACCTGTCTGTTCAATAACATAATCTTGAAATTATCCCTTGATCTACTAAAACTGATTGGAGTTTTACTACTTGTTTTAAAGGGAACATGCTGAGGACTAATTTATTGTCTTCGGTAAGTTAGTGCTTAATGAAGACAGAGTGGGAGAAGGGCGAATGAATATCAAGAATTGATGAAACTGAACTTTGTCCAGGGTCTTGCGAAGTGCTTTTATTATTCTTATTATGTTGGGTTTACCCAAGCGTCATTTTTTTCTTTTCATTCATCTATTTTTATCCTATTTCTCTTCTTTTACTCAACATCTTTTTGCCATTATTGTAATTTACTTATGACAGAATTCTTTCCAACTCTCTGGACTAGCAAAACTTAAAATTTAAACTTAAAAATTTCTGTGTTTATGGCCCTAAACTTTTAATCAGATGGTAATTCTGATTACAAATGTACTTCACAGCTATAGATTCTTTCCACCTAAGGAGAGCCAAAAGTCATCAAATATTAATTAACGTTCATCATAGTCAAGAATTTGCTGATGTTCTTACGATATTTTCAATTAGTTGTCACTAAGGCCAGCTAGAATAAAATTCATCATGAAATTAAGACAGTGGGACTGAATGTCTGGACGTAGACATCCACAAATTTGTATATTATCAGGTCTTTCATTATGTTCAGTGGAGATTCAGTCAATGCAATTAATTCAGATTAGAAAGCAACAAATCTCATCTAAGCATAAGCAACTAAGGTGGGATCTGTTTACTTAAACATTGCTGTCTTGTGCCATTTCAAATGAGTACCCAAGGTACGTGCATGAAGCTGACACATCACAGTGTCACAAATGATCTCTGCCTCGCTGGAGCAGCAGCTGGTGACTGGCCTGGATGCAGATGCAGGACAGGACACTTTACAACATCTGAAAAAATTTTTGTATTTAACTGAATTACTCCCCAAGCTTTATTACTTTTATGCCTTAATTATTAATTTGCTATGATATAACTCCTAGCATAGGCAACAGATAGCTTCTGACACCCTTGTGAAGAAGAGTAATTTTTGATATTGTCCTGACTCTTCAGTCATTTACTTGTAAGCTAAATAAGTAATTTGGGATGCAAGCTAAAGATGTTCATTTTGTTATCAATGCTTCACTTTAGAAAAATTAATGACACAATATTCAGGAAGCTCTGTAACCATGATGCTGATCCAGTGATTTGGACCCAAACTTCTCACAGATTTTAGTATGTTAACTTTTATAAAATTTTAGTAGTTAGGCAGCCAAATGCCTTTGACCTTATGAGTCCATTCCTTAGTGATTGAATGAATTGCTTTATACCACAAACTTTCTAAGCATATGCAGTGGGAGGGGAGGTGCAAAATCTTCCTGTGGAGTGCTCAGGTTACTCTGAACAGAAGCTTCCACAGCACACAGGGACGTCAGATGAAATCAGTGTGAGCAGGTAACTGCAGCAGATTTTAACTCGTATCTCAAATTTGAAGACTGATATAACTACTAAGATGTGAGATGTATATTAATGAAAGGTCTTTTTATAATTTTTAAGTAGATTTATAATTTAGCTGCTTTTAGCTATTTTATCTAAACCTTGTCCCAGTTTTTCTGTTTTCCTTTTGAGACATTTCATTTTGTAATTTTTCCTCTTTCATTTATGCTCAAGTGTATTTTGTGTTCTCTTCTGCTCTTTTCCACCAAGATTTTTGTTTTATGTTGTTTACAGTCCTTCTGATATCATTCCAGAGTAAATTTTCTGGCTTCAGTGTAATTTCTCAAGATGCCTATTGTTGAATAAACTGAAGGAAGATTTTTTCATAAGTCTTCTCCTCCTCTGTGTTTTTACATATTTTTAACTTTCTACTATCTTACATTAGTCCTTCAGCAAGAGCCTCCCAATCTCTAGAAAAGCCTTCAAAAGCAGCCTTATGTGTTTTAGGCAAAAAGAATGCTTGCCCTATTCCGTAATGGGAGCATGCTATTTGCAGATAAGGAAGCATGAGTTATAAATTTCCTGTCAGAAGCTCATGATGCATTTAAGAGTTACATATTCACATATTCTAGCAAAAATGTGCTTCCTTTGTGCAGTGGAGAAGGAAAATAAACAATTAAACTAGCATTTTGCTTCCTAATAATGGCACATTTGGAGGGGCTGCCACAGAACACTACAAAAGGGTAATCCAACATTGTCCCACTGTAAAAATACACTATGTGTATTAATTGGTTCATACAGCTTTAAAATAAGTCATTTATAAAATAATTACAGGTAGAAATCAGATTTATTTTAAAAGTAAGAATGGCTATGAAGGGGGATGTTCCTTGGGGAGGAATTGCTAGAAGATATGTTGTTAATTTCTGCCGGCCAGGCTGTTCCCAGCCTGGCTCGCAGGTCAATTGGGTCCGATGCCCGCGTGAACCAGCGGCTGAATTGATGGTAACTGAGGTTTGCGTGCCTCAGTTTACCAGTGCAGCCCAACGCCTCCTCACAGCATGTAGGCATGCTGTAGCCAGCAGCGGAAGGTACGGAGAAAAGAGTGGAAACCCTGTCAGCTGCATTCCAAGTTTATTTTCTCCTGCCCTCGAGAGGGCAGGGGCCAGTTAGCTTGAAGGGGAGCTAAAGCAGAGAGACCCCGTTTGTTCTCTCGCAGAGAGTTTTAAGGTGTTACATCATCAGGTAGAGATAACAGAATGAACCAATCATGAAAGAAGGTACATGATAGTAAACCAATAAAGACCCCTCAGGGGAGGAACAATATCAAACTAACAAGTAACAAGACAGCTAGAGGGTATTTCAAACCACGCTGACCTGTTTCTGGATTTGAAACTTCTGTGAGTGACATGCAAGGGGTATTTTGCTATGCTATAGGACAGCAACAGATATATGTCATTTTTAATGGCAATACTTCAGCTGACACGTATACTAAAATATATGTATACTACTGCATTTCTCACTCCTTCCATCTGTTTATCCAAATAGGTCTCCTGAAAGGCAAACTCCACTTTCCCAAGAAAGGTAGTACACAAAATTCATTTATTGATTCCTTGACTCCTCTAAAAATATTTCAGCAGCATGTAGAAAAGCAACATCCAGATTTCTTTATGTTACTATGGAAAAGCTTTATTTATAAGCCAGACATTCAGGCATACTCTGAGAAGTGTTACTAATTCCATTTCTATTCATGCCTGGCTCCTCGAGACAGGTGTGGTTCCTCAAGAGGAGCAGTATGCCACTGCCTCCTGTGAAAACCAGGCATCAAGGGATCTCAGACTGGATTTGCAGAAAAGGGTGCAAAGACTGCATTGCTGTAGCAATGTCAGTTAGGAAAGGGTTCTATTTAACCGCAGTGCTCTGCAATCATTCCAAGGCCAAAGTTGTGTTTAAAAGTTGAGTTTAGAAGTGAGTTAACACACTTAATCCTTTTGCCTGGAGAAAATAGAAGTGAAGAACGTGAAATGGAATTCAAGCAAACACTGTGTGTTGTAACAGAGACCATTGATATATTTTCTCTTGAACTATCACAGCAGTCCAAGTTATACATTTACTGTCTGCTTTACAAAGAAGAGGTGAACTGAATAACTAATTAATTTTTTTTAACGACCTTTACTGGCCAGGGTAAAAGAGAATTTCTAGCTTAAGGCACTCAAAAAGGTTTTTGTTTTGTTTTTTTATATAGGGGTATATTCCAAATAGGAAATAGGCTTAAAATATATTAAGAGTAGGAACAGGTTCATTTCTGTCATTATTCTATTCCTGGAGTGGGCAGATAAAGATAAGGAAGTGATGATTTTATAAGACAGGTTGGCCTTTCAGAATATGATGCAGATTCATAAATGGCATCACTTTTGAGTTCAGTTACCATTGTGTTGAACAGTAAATATAGATTCTTCAGGACACTGACACAAAAAGTTTAGATTAATTGAAAGCAGACTGCTTCCATCTCTTTATATTTGAGTCAAAGTCATCATTCTTTTTCCCCCTTCTTTTGTTAGAATATTTATTTATATACTTAATTAAAAAAATACTTTTACCCTTTTTAAGAAGTAAAATTGATGCTTTTTTAATTTTAGGAAACTCTGACATAACTGAATCTGTACCTATATCCAAAAGACATTAAACATTAGCTCTTCTGTTGTAAATATTCTGATGGTAATGTAAAGGATCCTATGAAATCTTGCATCTTCAGATATGACTTAGAATTTGAGCCAGAAAAAGTTACCTGTAGGACTTTGAACAATCAAAGCCTGAGATTGGATCACTGTTCTTACAGGAAAATTTTTAACTTTAAAGTTGACACTGTCCCAAAAAAGAAAACAAAACAAACATTGAAAATAAAATGATAAATTAAACAGAGAATAAATAATATATAATAAACAGCCTGTAGCTGAAGACCATGAGGAATTTTTTTTCTGCTTGGGTGGTTCTAAGTAAGGTAGTACTGACAGATGTAATGGGCACAGGTTTATCAAAAGGACGTATGCATAACTAAGAGTTTAGAAGATAAGGAATGAGTTTTTCAGGAAGCTGGCACCATCTTCAGACTTCTTATATAGAACTTAATCCAAAATCCACTAAGTCAGCCAAGATAGATCCTTACATTTTTGACACTGTGGAAACTGGAAGATCTGGAAGCCTAAATGCCACCTGGCATTTTGTGCTGAAAAAGCATGGCTCAATTGCACTGCAAGCTCTGTCTGAAGTGAAAATTGCTCAGCATTAGACTTTATGTTCTGCCAAAACAGGCCATAGGTATCGGTGGCCTCCTATGAGGATTCAGGAGACTAGAGTGCCCCCAGCAAGTACTGTAGTGAAGGTCAAACACTCTCTGCAGACAGTACTCCACAGAATCCTGAATGTCTCTCTGACATTCAGGGGTTTAGCTTCAGCCGTGAATGTCACGAAAGAAACAACATGCTACACTCTGGCTGGAACATGCCTCCTGCATCAATTCATCTTAAAACACTGCTGGGAATTAGGCAGAGTTTGACATAAATTTGTACAGAATCATTTATGGCTTCCACAGAATACTTTTATGAAAGAAATATTATCACAAAGCATTGCCTTAATAAAGAATTAGGTTTATTTTAATCATCCACTTTCCTTAGTTAAAAAAAAAAATACATAAAGTCTTTGCAGTAGTGCATAAATCATAATGGTTTCTTAATTGTTAAATATCACTCACCACACTGCAAAGCTAAAAGCAGGGATGCAAAATCCTAATAGATGTAGTCACATGGGGAATGCATGTTATTCGTTGTCTAGAATCCATGACTATGCCTGTGCTAATAAAGGAAATGCATCACAAACCATTCTTTGGTCCTGCTGCTGTCTGCCTTGGCACATCTTATTTCTGTACAGAAAAATTCTATTTTGTCCCAAACTGTAGTAACTGCATCCAGATTGCTTGGGAGGAGGTGTTCCTGGCCCATGATAGCACCAAACTGTGCCTGGCTATAGTTTCTGAAAGTGCTGGTTAATTAGTCCAACATTTTTTCAGGAGCCATCCTAAGAATTTAAGGGTATGAATGACCACATGTCCATATGCAAGTCTGTGCATTGGCCACATTTATTTTGCCAGAACATATGTATTCCATATTGTTTGGTATCTGCCAGTGGTGTTATATGTGTTTGTGTCAGGAATAACAGAAACAGAAAACATGACAGTACTGAAATCAGGAATAGTGAATGTAATGCACTTATGGTGAAACCGGAGCTGTGCAAAATTTGCAACATTAGCAGAGGGCAAATTTTCTCCTTCATTAACCTTCATGTTAAATAGCCAGAAGATCCTCCTCATGTGTGTGAAATTCCTTTTAATATGTTAGCTATTCAATACTGTCTAGCACCCCATCTTTTAACCTCAGCAGTCTGACATCACATTTATCCTGCATGTGGATGAATAAAAAAAATATTTTGATACATTGAAGCAACCTGTAATGCATTCATTCCACTATTGGCAAGAAAAGGAAACAGGTACACAAAACAGGTATTTATGAAATATGATTCTTTCTGAAACCACTTCAGTATGATCAGCCTCCAACAAGCTCTGAGGTCATTGAGCATTATATACGATGTTACACAATGGATGGCACTTCGGGTTATTAGTGCACAGTTGACAGCCAAACCTAACTGTGGCATACAATACAAGAACTCAGTCCTGCAGAACAGAAAAACGCTCCCACCCTATTGTGTATGAAGTAAAAAAACGTATGAACATATGCTGGACAGAGGGCATATCTAAAGAGAGGCAAAGCCTTCTTCTATATGTAATCGTTGGAAGGAAATTTATGTGCAAAATACATGTACGTCTACTATTATTCAACAAATCCTTTGTTGCTTTAGAGTATTTACATGGTAAGGTTCACTGTATAATATACATGTAATGTTTATTGGGTAAAGGAAACAAGTTCAAAAGTTGAAATCTTTAATATTCAGAGAGAATGTCCAAAACACAGAGAATTTCAGTCTTATTAACATTAACACTAATAAAATTAAATTACAAAAATAACTATATGCTAGGGCAATACTGTACAGAACTATTATACACTTTTTCCTTTAATTTATTTTAACTCTTTAATGCTGTAAAGAAAAGAGTAAAGTTTTTTCTGAAATGTTCAAAAACTCACACAAAGGAAATTGGCAAGATACTTACACGTGAAACTCTGGGAAAATTATTACTAATTCCTAATCAACTTTTTTTATTGGTTGGGATTTTTTACAGTATAAAAAATACAAAAAGAAAAAAAGAAATAAAACCAAAAAGACCCCACAAAGCAAATACAAAAACAGTGCAAATAATATATTTTGAAGTGTATTCAACAATAAATCTTCTGATGTTCTCTCTTCAGACTTGACTATGTTTTTTCTGCTACAGTTTAAATCAGTTAATGCTACTTGTGTATATCTGCTCTCTCAGAGAGCAACAAGTTTACAGTTTCTCTTTCAGTCTTAATAATGTGAGCACAGTGTGTGATAGTCAGATTGCCCAAGACACAAAGATACTTTCCAAATATTCCAGTTTGGTCTGTAAAATAATCTGAGTCTTAAAATTTCAGCCAGTATATTAATAGTTGGCTGGATCTCCTCAGATTCTGATATACTAGAAATCTGAGACTGCTCTCAGAATGGAACAGGCTGGTAGCACATCCCTTTTTATAATTTCTGTAATGTTTTACTCTACAGAAAAACGTCTGTTTTGCTCATAGCTCAACCAAGGTGAGAAAAATCTACATCTTTGCCTCTATTGCTGTTTCATCTCAAACAAGAACAGAAAAACCCCTGTGTGATGACCGTAGCTGCCTGAAGGTTTTACTGACAGCATTGCATCTAGAAGTGACAATGTCTTATGACCCAATGCTTTGTGTTACTCCATGAACCTATCAGAGTGGACCAAACTACCTCCATTAATAACATATTGGAGAATATTATTTAGCAATATTTCAGACATAAATTAATTCAACATGTGGGTTTGTCCCATAATATTGTCTTTAACACTTATAACTAAAAGTTTTACCGTCTTTCCATAAGGCTGATTCAGTTTCAAACAAAAGGTAAACAACTGTCATCCACTTCTTTATAACAAAAACTTTCAATGATTTTTTTTAAACTTTACTAATATGCCTAGTCACTATCATCGTCTGTTTCTGCATATTTCTGGAGTCCTGTCTTAGCCTGGTGTCTGGAACTAAACAAACAGGTGAAATCCATTGTTTGCATCCTTGTTTTTCTATCTTTCTTTGGCAGATAAAACAAAACAAACTTAAGGACTACAAAAACTGCTTATTTCCACTAAGATATCAACTGCAGTTGGGCTTGCTATTTTATTTAAAATATCTATTACAATATTTTTCTTCATGGAAGTAATTTAATGCTGACTCAGTAATGTAATATGAATTTAGAGCACCTTTTAATTAAAAACCCCTTGAATTCTAGTGAACTTGTTCATCTCTGTCATCCATATGTATATCAAAGGTGTCACTAGTCTGTCTAAATACACCAACAGATTCCACAGTTTACCCTGTGCACCCCAAGCAAAGGTGGCTAAAGATCTCAGAAACCCAGCAGTCAGTGGTAATGAAACCCCTGAAGTTCGTGGGAGCTGCATACCCTCATTGTATGTAGCAGTTGAAGCTTTCTATTTGCTAGTTCACTTCCAGCTGTGTATGTTTCTTCCACTCTTTCTTCTCCACCAACTGCTTTCCTTGGGAAAAAAACCCCCAATTTCTAGGGCAGAAGCTAGCAGCACTGTGGTCTTCTAGCTGCTGGTGTGTAACATAATGGCTATCTGAGCATCTCCTCAGATGGGCCATTCTAGCAGGTGTTGATGTTGATCCTGCTTCATTCAACAACTTCTTGTTTCCCTGGAAGAAGCTTACATATGCTTGGGCAAATTCTGTCATCACTGCCATTTCATTTGTAAATGCCATCTGCCCTGGAACTCCCTCAGGAAACAATCTTTCTTATCTGGCTCACAGGAGACATCCACATCATTTGCACTTTTCGAGCAATACTTTCTTGAAGTGCTATATGTCATGCAAAAGAGCCACCTCGATGCCAAAATTAACAGATACCGTTGTTACTACCCTCACCACTTGCTTTTTGCAACTCTGCACATCATGTTTTCCACTGATATGAAATATCTTTCTAGGGTAGACTTAAAAAAACACAGAGCTTTCATACAGAATTTCTCCATTCCTCTGCCCCGGAAAGACCCGTTCTGAACCCTGTGCCAGATTCAAGCTGAGGGTGGTAGATTTCCCTGTCTGTGTTATTAACAACACAGATAAAGCCTTGAGAAATAAGTTATTCAGTGTGCCCAAACAATAAAATTCCCTTATAGTTGGCATGCACAAGCACAGCTGAAGGTTTATTGTTTCCTCATCCCCATCTTTTGTCAAAAAAAGAGAAGAGCTTGGTCAAAAGATGATAAAATCTCATGTTCATTTAACTTACAGGAAAAGCTCCTCTGTCATCTTCAAGAAAGTGTCACTAACAGCGACAATGATGCCTACAGATGATATTAGAACTTGACTGTCTTCTAGGCCTATATCTCAAAGACAGCATAAACAGATATCATATAAGCAAATTGTAAATATGTTTTTGGCAGCACTGTGCTGATCATTGCAGTTCCTTGCTGCTGTGTAGACACTTCCATAGCTCTCAAGCAGAAATAGGAAGAAGTACATTTGGGCTCACTTAAACACTGTATCAGACAAGATTAAGATAGATTTAGTTTAGCCTGGAATTCTGTAGCTAATGTTCTCCACAGAGTCAGAAATGAGATGACAACCAGTGTACAACTAAACAAAACCAACTGAAATAATGTCTTTATTTCCACTGTGTCAGACTAATCTGTGTTAGTACTTGCAAATGCAAAAATTCTTTTTCCAGTCTCTGTTTAAACCTAGTGCAGAACATCTTCTGGAGTGCGCAGGAGCTGCTTTTTCCTCCCAAACACTGCTTAATTCTAATGTCCACAAGAGCATAACAGGCCTAAATGCCGGTCCTAGGGCTGAAGATAAAATCTAAAACAATTTGCTTATCTTCTGCTGTGCATAAACACCATTGATTAGTCCACGTTTTTACTCTTAAACAGTCAGGATTTTCTATCCAGGTGATGGGGTGGGAAATGACTAAAGGTACAGAGACAAACTTTTTCGAAGGGGAAGAGGGCAAATGTTGAAAGCCTTTAAAGCAAATGAAGTTATTTGGTTTAGCAGTAAGGAAAGTTTGCAGATTACTTTGTAATGTGCAGAAAGTAGGTAAATTATATATTTATAAATTTATGTTTTTGTAGTTTCTGTTCTTGTACCTTTGAAAATAAAATACCAAATTTCAACTCTAAAATTATACACCCAGAATGAATTAGCAGAGCATATTAAAAATATGCTTAAATATTCTGTACTATAAATATATTAGACAAAATAACAGGACATAGGCCTGTATCCAAGCTATGCCAATGATCCCAGGGGTTACACAAGTGTATGTTTGTAGATTCAGTCTTGAGCACTGGAATAGGAATCTACACTTAGTTTGGCTCTATGCCAACTTACTAATCATCATCAATATTCATAAGTAGAATTAAAAAAGAAAAGGTGCAGTATTTGCAGTATTAAGTTCAAAATTTCAACTTTTGAATGTATATACATAAAATGATCCCCATTCTCTACATGAGGAGACAAATCCATGTAATTACAGAGAAGTGAGAATCTGACTATTGTCTCCTTATGTCTTAGAGATAGACACAAAATACACCATTGACCCATACTCAGTTATCAAAAGTTATTGAGAATTTTCAGGAGAAGACTGGAATTCAAAAGGCAGATAACTGCCCTACATGTCTTTGGAGTGACCAACACATTTGTATTGGCATGAGGAAGTTGTACTTTACCAAGAGCATGAGTCAAAACCTAAGGTGCTTTTATGTAATTTTTCTTAAGGTATTCATGACCTTTATTTATTTATTTAAAAACATACAAAATTTAAAACCACAATTGTGAAACTAAGTTTCACAAAACCTAACCCAGTATACCAAATTAATCTATGTAACTTAATATTGTCTGATTAGCTCAGAAGATTCCAACCCTGAAGACTTTCAGATAGCGTAAGATTAAAATGAAAATTGAAGCATGCAGTAAGTAAACCATCAACAAAACAAGTAACAATTTCAGAGGAGAACTGGACTTTAAAGTACTGTTATTTATTGTTAGATTTTTCTTCATTGCTTTTAATGAAGATGAGTATTTACTTGACAGCACACGGTATAGTCAGAGCTCATAATTCTTCCTTTTGATAGTATTTGAATAAAGTTTTTTGTCTAAATTAAAAATGTTCTATTTTTATAAACACAGTCGTAATACTTATTCAGCAGTTTTTCAAATCATGTATAATCTCACTAATAGAGGAAACTCTTGATTCTAGTTCAATTTGCAACATACATGTCTTTTCATAAGAAATTTAAAAAGTATTTTTCCATATTTCCTTTGATTTTCAGCCTTGATCAATTTTCATTTGAAAAGATAAAGTCCCATGAGTAGCAAAACCAATATTAATTAGATATTCAAACACTCATTCAAACAGAAAGATTTACCAAGCAATGCTAATGATGAGAACATCTCTTTTTTCTCAATACATTGGTTGTTCTAATTGCAAACTATAGAAAGCAAATAGAATCCCACTGTTCGTGTTTTGGTTGGTTGGTTGTTTTTTTTTTTCTTCTGTGTTAGTTTTCTCTTTTGTGAACACTGTATATTAAAAAAAATGTTACTGAGAAATAAGTTAAGATTAGGATTTTCAATATAATTAGAAATTAGCCATCATATTGAATAAACTACAGCCAAATGTAGTTTATAAATCTGTAATCTGTTGAGAACATCAAACTTTGGGTATTTTGAATCTTCACCACGTGGCTGTGTTTAACTTTGTTTTTGAATACCTCTTCATGTTATCACAGCTGTTAGTTAAGAGGGGAATCAAAGGCCAGTCTCTAGACTAGGTGGTCCACTGGGCTACTAGGCATAAACCATCACCGTTTCTGAAATCAGCGAGCAATAAGAAAACAGCACTGTATTCAAACACCTTTGACATTCTGAGGTGGAGAGTAACTGCCTGTCTACAGATAGGTCATCTCAGGGTGTGGACTGCAGCACAAATTAGTCAGGGATTCGTAAAACATGCCTGTTAATCTGGAATGCAATGCATGAAATCCATCACTGCCACAATCCTGTAAGCATTTGAATGAAGAGAGAAAGGCTTGTTGGTTGCTTTTATTTGTTTGCTTGTTTTTAAATATTTGTTGAGTTGTAAATGCGAAATCCCAGCACAAAATAAACAAAGATGCTCTTTTGTATGTTTATTTCTCAAGGTTCTTAAGATGAATATATTTTCATCAGCAACACATTTCTAAACAATTGTTTATTTGTCACAGTTATGTAAATGTTTTGTAAATGAATTTTTACTCTTTTCTATCTATACATAAAAGACAAAGTAGATGTCATTGTTAAAAAGAACTCTAGTTGTGATCTTTAAATGATGCAAATTCCTTTACATAGTCAAGTGAAAGTTTCCTTGGAATACGCACCAGAAATAATAAATGAGTTAATCAGAAAAAAATATTCTGAACACCAAAGAATGTCTGGCTGTCTACAGACTGCTTAGTAATTTTCCTCATTTTGTCTCTTCTGAAAGCTTTCTCTGTTCCTCGTACGGGATAAAGTTACACTCCATGAGCTAAAGAAATCTCTACATATTTATACAGCATTTTTCTTCTTTTTATGTCATGGAAACGAATAGCCAAACCATGTCTGCTTTCTGTGGGAATACTTTAGAGATGCAGAACTGCAGGGAATCCCCTTCTGTCCTGAAGTTCCTCCCTGCAGAAAATAGGACTGGATTGCTGTGCTCCCAGAGGTCAAAGGCAGAGGACGAAGGATGCTGCTGGCAGCGAGGCAGGCATGGAAAAGGGCATGGCCCGAAGCGGGGTGCAGCATCCCCAGGAACCAGCTCTCAATTGTGGAGCTGTAAGTGAGAAAGCTTGTCTGTGCGTATTGCACAGAAAGAGTCATCAGCTTTACCCAGCATACAGCCTGCAGTGCCCTTTGAAGCTTTAGTAACGGTGCTGAGCTGGCGTGTCCTTGAAATCCAGTAGAAAAGTTAGGTCCAGCCTGCCACTGAGCTGGTGTAGCCTCACATACAGCACTTCCAGCCCACCTCTAGTGCTGCTGAAACATCCACCACATCGTGGCTGTCTGCATGAGTGTCTGTGTGCTCACAGGTGTGTGCATACAGACCTGTCCTACCCTTAATGCTTGTCTCCGTCAGCCGTGTCCCCGTCTATACGCACACTTATATGCAAAATAGTGTATTATCATTAAAGCTTTCCTATCCGACATTCCTATGAGAGGAGATGATAATGAAGTAAGGGTGATATTTGGCTTGTCTTTTGAAATAATTACCCAACCGAAACTTGTGATCAAGGAGATTTTACTGTACTGGTACTCCTCCTACTACTGTGTGGTTAAAAAGAAATTCAGATCATGCTCCAAGAGGAAGAAAAAGGTCACCAATTTCACTGCTCCAGGGTTTTGCTTCTAGTTTTAAAATGCACAGTTAAGCTGAACCAGTTTTATTATTTTGTTATGATTAATTTCTTTCACTGTATATTGAACATAAACATTGACCATATTTTATGTGAATGCACTTTTACTGATCACCTCAAATATTCATAACTTGCCTAACATGCATACCTCAATAATCTTAGAATTGAGAGCTCCTTGTTTTCGTGTTAGTTCACAGGATTTGCTTATCTCTTTCCTCGTTTATATTGGCCTAGGTCTATAATTTTACCACAGGTAAAGTTACTGTTAATATAAAATTGATCATGCAATATTTTTAGTAGCACCTCATTTTAATCTTACTTTAATATTTAGTGTAATTTCAAGCAGCAAAGATAACTAGAACAGACTGTCTTCAAAGACACATTTGTCTGAAGAAATATGTTTCCTATGTTCAAGACGGGAATATATTTAAAATGTAATTTTGGATAGATGTTTATATTAATTCTATTGTTTATGTTATTTATATTGTTTACATTTATAGTTATATTTCTATTGAATACAAACCACCTTCACTTACACTATTATCTCAGTCAATTGCAAGCTGATTGAACCAATGAATCAAAGTAAACATAGGTATGCTGTACTGCAATTTGAAAATTGAAATCATCTTGTATAGAAAATGGCCTAAATGGTTCAATATTTTTCCTTTATTTATTCAATACTTTAAAGAAAGATATGTTTAAATATAATGTCTCACTTTTTACATTTGGTTTTCGAGTGAATTGGTGATTTTAAAATATTTAATGTAGAAGTCTATATTTATCGCACAAATTGTATTTTTAAGAAAAATTGCACATTTTTCTTGATATATATTTTTCCCTTAGAAGCTTTCCTGTATTCTTGCACTTTTCCTATCTTGTAGGAGGTCGTAAATGATAACAAAAGTAACTAACACAGTTTGTTGTAATTTTTTTCTTCCTTTTTTCTAAAGCACACTATCTTCCTTGAGCAGAAGGAACAGAATGAATTTTGAATTCTCTCTGTGTTCCTGAGAATGCTTTTGCATAGTACTTAAAATTTTGCCCTGAATGCATGCGGTGGAATGCAACAGCAATCTTCTTTCAAGCAAAATGTTGTGATTTGTCCCTTACCAATCCGTGAGGATCTCGAGCAATTTAATCTAAATAGATTCTGCTATTTTCACACATGAGTGGGTAACAATTGCCTCTGAGGTGCAAATGTGATGAACCATTGACCGTGTCATTCAAAAAGAAAAGAAGCTACAAAAGCCATAATATATGCAGCAAACATAAGGCTAAATTGTTATCTTCAGATAATAAGTTATTGAACTTTTTTTAATGTAAACTTTACATACACTAAACTGGATAGGTAAAAAGACATGGAGGTAATTATTGAAAACCAATTGCGGTGAAATGCAGAACAAAAGCGATTCCTTTTTATGGTGATAATTGAGCAGAGTGCTAGGCTAAGTAGGATAAAATGATTTCAAGCCTCTTTACATTGTTTTGATTAGGAGATTGAAAATGTGATGTCTTAATAAAGACAAATGTACAGTTCTAAAAACATAGTTCCTTTTCTGCATTATCTTAAATATAGGTATTTTTTTCTTTGTGTCTTTCACATAAACCACAGTGCTAAGTGCCAAATCCCAAAATTATGGGTCCCATTTCCAGGGGACCTTAGTAATTGCCCCCGTATGTTAACACTCAGCCCAGTGAGCCAAACCATGTACTCTCTGCCAAGTTAATCTTCCTTCAGTGGCACACAGAACAATCGCTGCACCTCTTACCCTTTTTTATTCTGCTCCCACTTCTGCTAAGACTCATGAGGTAGCTTTGGGGCTCAGTAACATCAAATACAAAACTAGTATTTAGGAGAACAAAGCGACATCTTCTTTGACTGAGTTCTGTGTACAATCTTGGGCAAAGCATCTGAGACACAATAAAAAAGTGGAACCCCTGAGTCAAGTGTTCTTCTGTTCCTTAAAGTAATGGAACATTTCAGGTCACTGAAAAAAAAAATTATTTCCAGTGCATGATGGCCTAAGTCTCCATGCACATTGTCTCCTACTTCCTTTTTCCCACCTTAGCTATGGTTATTTGCTCAGAAAGAAAACAGCAAATCTTATGGAGGTAACCTACTATGTTTAATCATATGATTCACAGTGTATAATTGCACCAACATGAAAAATTTCGACATTTATAGTTACTTTGAAAGCTTTTCTGGCAACTATGGATTTCCAACTGGTGATGTACAGACGTGAAGAGAGATCAGGTTGGGAATACTTCTGAAGTCAGAAAACTGTATACCTTTTGTTTCTGCTGTTTTGTTTTGGTTCTTATCTTTCTGTTTGGAATTGGTTGCCTACAGCAATGATTTGGAAATCTGGCTGCAGAGATTTTTCTTCCTATAGATTGTCCTTAGGGGATTTCTGAACCAGATCACATTTCATCCCTGCTTAAAAGCTGCTTGTATGTGAGATGTGGAACACCAGTGTCACACAGGACAGTTCTGCACAGATGTCAGCTGTTGATAACAGCATACTACAAAGCTTTCAGTAGTCACAGCTAAAATAAAGGGTGTTTTTTTTCTGCAAGAGACATGGCTGTCTGCTTAGTCAAACACTAGAAACTATTTCTCTCTCACTCTTTTTTTTTTTTTTTTCCCCTGATGATTTTGTCATTAAGAAATAACATCACTTCTTAAACTGCAACAATTTTTCTGGTCAGAATGCAAAAGAGGCAATTCCCTCTTCCCATCAAATGCAAGGCATAATGTACAGGAGAAACTTTGTGTTTCAAGTGAAAAAAGGATGGACAGATGGCTAAACAGCATCCTTCATTCCTCTATGTGACTAGGGACAAGGAACCTCAGACTTAATGCTATTCCGGAGTATTCAGACAAAAGACATATTAATGAAAAATGCTGATATGTTCAGAATAAAACTTGCACAGAAATGCATAGATTTCAGTGACTGCATTTTTCTTGGGAAGTTTTCTTTAGATTTCATTAAAGGTTTTGCTCAAAAATGGGAAAGAGAGAAAAGAACTCTCCAATTACTATTTTTCTTATGGTCAGGAAACCCACTTGATATAAAAAATCCTGAATTCAAGTCTGTAATGACCCATAATATGCAGACCTGTAAACCTCATTATTAAAATGTGAATGCCAGAATTACTATTATTCTGGCAATGAATTCACTTTTGAAAGGTCTCATTATAATGCCACTTATGAAATGTTGTCAAATTATAAATATATTCCAATAAATGGGAAAAAATATATGTTTTCTTGCTTGCCTATTTTGTTTTTCATGACAAGCTATGCTTATTGGGTTTTGCCCCAATTCCAAGTCTTGAGATTTTCCCAGCATGTCTGTCACTTCATATTGCAACACCTGATCTTCCATTAGACAAACACAAACTATAACCTTTATAGTTGCAAAGATAACCTTCAAACAATGAAGTGAGTGTATTTGGTCTTATCAGCAATGTCTCATTTGGTCTGAAGCATGAAATGAATGCAAATTTATTTTCATTTATCACACTGTTGAATATTAATACTAATGCAATTCAATTTTTAGTGTCAAGAACTATTTCTATGCTGATCAAAGCTTTCAGGAGAAAAGATGGGAGAACCTGGTGTATGCTCTGTGCTTCCTATGAGTGTCCTTTGCCTCCACAGTCTTGGGGAGGTAAAGATTAAGAGGGAAAAAGAAAGTTTTAGAGCCAATAGCTCCTCATATCTTACTTAATAATAACCAAAGATCTGGTCCACTGACATCCCTCTAATATTATGAAGGTTCACAAACATCAAAATTCCACAGATAATAAAATTGTATATCCAAGCATAGACTTATTACAATTTTGTCTCTTACCTCTACTGATGTGATGGAGATGTAGTGCAAATTCTTTCAGACACACTGTAATCTCAAAAAGAGGCATCTTAAATTAATTATACAAATATCTGAAAAATACTTCCTCTCTGTCTTCCATGAAATTCTTTAGCAAACCAGGTTAGAATCATGGTTCTGTTCACTACCAAGAAAATGCAATGGAAATCACAATATCTAGGGAAAAAATCTATTGAGCTTAAAAGAAGTTAGATTTGTCATCCATTTTGCCCAAATGGACTGAAATGCCAAAAGGAATCAGAATAAAAAATGTGTCATGAGACAGGTGTTCCTAGTGAAGTTAAAATAAAATTAATTAACTAAAAATAATACAGATATAGCTCCATGCTTTTTGGGTTTGGGGTTTTTGTGTTGTCTTTCGGTTTTTGGTTTTTTGCATACTACAATAGACTGTAGTTAGAGAAGGCAATTTACTCATTTTACATCTAAGAAACCCTTCGAAAAGACAGCATTCACATTAGACTGTTTTGATAAATGTATGCCTGATATAATTTACTGGCACTTCATGACTGAAAAAGAAATCATTTTCTAGAGTAGAAAAAAATCCCAACCAAACAAACGCAACCAGTTTTTCTTAAGAATTTAACAATTTTTTTTTCCTTTCTCACATAATAGCGATGTGAGTGGTTTGGGGAGGGGAGGTTGTTTGCTGTAAGTTTTTGTATATGACAAAACCCAAGAGAAAGGAAACATTACCTCAAGAAAATCTTTTATTTAATCTGAAGATATACTAAAATAGATTGCAGCTGAAATTTTCCTCCTTTCCACTGTAGTATAAAGAATTTCGGAAATGACCACACTAGATTTCTACAGTGTTTGAAAAATGACCCATTACCATTAGGATGAAGGAAATGCAGGTATTTATTTTCATTTAACCTTTTCACTTTCCATTCCATTCTACTCCACTCCACATACCCACTTTCTCCTCCCTGCTCCACACACACACAATAATCAGTGTGGAACTGATGATTTAAAATCCACTTTATTTACTTTATTTTTTATTACTTTTTAAATTTAGCTGTACAATGGAAATTAAGTCCTAGTGTAATAACATCAGATGGTTTGGGGAAGGAGTCGGACAGGTGGGAGTGTGGTGGTCAAAACTGCATTAGCTCTACAAAAACCTTGCAATATTTCTCAAAATATACTGCAAAATTTCCTGCAGACTGGGCTATATTCCCTTTCACAGAAAGACTCATGTTTCTACTCTGATGTTGATGAACTTTCAGTCCCCTCATTCTATAAAAATCACCTTTTTCTGTGATATGAAATTACTTTGCCTGCACTGTGGCATAAATGGTGTGATTTACCTGAGGCTATATAAGAAATCTGATGCAGGGAAGTTCACCAACCTTCCACTCTGATTAAAGCAGTAGTCACTGAATTATCCCATCTTTTTCCTAAGTAGGTGATGGCCAAATATTTTCAAACAGTTACACAGATTAATAAATAAGTCAGAAAAATAATAAATATATAAAGATATAAATTATTTGTATTCACTGAATTTGGGATAACTCCATTTGTTTGGATGAAAACTTCAGCTGTTTAAAATCAGAGTTAGTCTACAGATCTGAATAAAGCATAAAGCCATTCTGATTAATGTTCCTATGTAAGGATCTCATCTTTTCCGTCATTCAAGTATTAGCCCTGTTAGCAATGAATCCTTCAAATCTGTGTTTTAATCATATTCTCAATTGAAAAAGTTATTATGGACCTATTCCTTCAATTCTATGCCACCATGATAATTTATTTCAAGGCAGAATCTGGCCTAATTCTTCCTGTGACAGGAAGTCAGGTTTCAGATGCTTGTCTCCAGGACTATGCCAGGTGGCCTTTTCAGTTCAGTATTCAAGGCTAAAAAGCCCAAATTCCTTGCTGAACTGAAAAAAAAAGATAAGAAATTTGGGAGGATGAGCCATTAAAAAAAAAAAAAAGGAGCTGACATTTTCTATAAACTCTATTTTTGATTAATTAAAAAAAAAAAAAACAAAACAAGAAAACCAAAAATAAAATAAATAAACTAGATATATGTAAGTAAAACTGTGAATAAATGTTTTACTAAGAAATTATGGCAATAAATTCACTATGTGGGGAGCTTTCCAACCAACTTTCCTTCTTAGCCAAAAACGTCCAAGTCAGCAAAAAAAGTTTGTGGAGGATTTCTTTCTTGCTTAATAAGCCTCTGAACAAAGTATGTCTTATGAGTGACAACAACATTTTCTATTATCTTTGCTGAAACATTTGCATCTAATTTCTGAAAAATAAGCTGAATAATTATCTTTTACATGCATTTTCATTAAAAAAGTAAAAAAAAAAAAAAGGATAACCAAAATCACAATAACTGCCATTGCTGCCCACCAAGAGAAAATATTAGAGCTGTTATCCTCTAAGCATTCTCTCCAAAATACTTAGCAAGTAGTTTAAAGAATTTAGCTTACAGTTACTAAAAAAATACTGATAGGGCACAGAGAACAAAACACCAAAAACCACCACCATCACAATCCAACCCAGACAAAAATAAACCAAACAAACTCCCCAAAACCAAGAAAACCCCAGCATCCAAAACTGAAACCAAAACCAGAACAAACCCAAATCTTTTTTGTCCACAAGAAAAAAATGAATCAGGAGCAGGGTGATTAAGGCCTGTTGGTGAGCTTGAGGAACACATAGCACTTGTATTTTTCTTGGTCATTTCCAGGAATGCTAGGAATGCTCATAGCCTTGATAACCAATCAGGTGGTGAAACATTCCCTGGATGAGTTTAAAGTCCGACATTGCTTTGCTTGGGACGCTGGCTGCTCCTGCTTCCCAGCTTTGGAGGAGCAACTGGTATGGGAAAGGCTTTGGGTGATAAGGCTTTAGGAGAAAGACATGAAAAATGGGGTGCACCTTCAAGGAGTGTGGAAAGTCTAGCGGGGAAGTAATAGGCTACATGAGCTCCATTTTATAATCCTCTGAACCCTAACTGAGGTCAATTTTATCTGTTTAACGTGAAAAAGCATGTACTTGCCTTTACATAGCCTGGCACATTTTCTTGTTAAGTGTCCCTGCTATAGATAGCCTTTGTTATGCTTCAGTGAGGAGCATTTACTTTTATATTATTTTTATCATTGTGGGTGAAACAGTGATTTTAATTAACTCAAAAGAGAGTTTAGTGGGTAACTAGAGTGGGGCAGGAATTCTCCCCATAATTCTGTGTTAAGTTGTCCCTAAGCTAAAAGCCTTTCACACCACACCTGCCATTCTGCATTTCCCTTGGACAAAAGCACAAAATCGTTGTGCAAAATAATCCAAATTAACAATTCCAGTAATTTGCCAGTAACACAAGATCCACCAATGGCAGATCTTGCAAATCCTTTCTCCCCCAGTACCAGAAACAGACCCTTACAGACAGCAGCTTAAGTAGGTGGATTTTCACTGAACATTCTCTAGGTTCTTTTACTGCTTTCCATGACTATATGAAAATTACTGACAGGCTGGTTTCTTGCAAAGCAATCTGTAAGCAAGGTACTCGTAACAATGACAGATTTAAGGACACGTCTCGTATGATTGCCGATTTGTTTTCATCTAGAATATAATTTTTAAAGATGATGTTAGCAACAATCTTTGCTTAATAAATGTTTACTATAAATATAATTGTTTTATTTTCATTTTTCCTTCTTTTTCTTTTGGTAATACAGTTAGTTCTGTCTTATCATGGCTAGTCAGAGCTTTAGCATGGAAGTTATTCTTTTTCATTGTATGGGTAAAGACTGTTTAAAATAATGGGGCTCCAGGTTTTGACTAGTGTCTCTTGAACATTACCTAAAGAATAATAACTAATAAAAAAATCACATCACAGAAAAGACAACTGGTAAACAACAAATTGTATTTGTCAGAAATTTGCATTTAAAATATGGAACACACACCACATTCACACACACACAAACCCGCCATTTTTAGATTATAATTTAAGAAGTTTATGGATGATTTTACCTGACCAAACCAAACTTGCCTCCAATCAGGGCTGGAGCACCCTTCCTGTGAAAATAGTCTGAGAGAGTTGGGGTTGTTCAGCTCAGAGAAGAGAAGGCTCTGTGGAGACCTTAGAGAAGCTTCCAGTACTTATAGGGGTCCTACAAGGAAGCTGGAGAAAGATTTTTTATGAGTCATATAGTTATAGGACAAGGGGGAATGTTTTTAAACTGAAATAGGGTAGGTTTAGATAAGAAAAAAATTCTTCACTGTGAAAATTTTGAGGCACAGGAACAAGTTGCCCAGAGAAGTTGGGGACGCCTCAGTCCTGGAAATATTGAAGGACAGGTTGGATGAGGCTTTGAGAAAACTGGTCTAGTGGAAGGTGTTCCTGCCCATGGCAAGGGGATTGGAACTAGATGGTCTTGAAGGTCCCTTCCAACCTAAAGCCATTCTATGATTCTATGTGAAAAAAGAATGCAAGAACACTGCAAACATGCACTGTACTTCCAGAATGGAAGAGGAAACACTAAGTGAATTCTTACTCCTGCATCAGAGGTGTGCTGATGTACACTGCAGGACCTGAATGTCCACGTGTTGGGACCTAGTTCTGTGACTGTCTTTATAGCCTACATGTATGTGGGCATTTTCCCTTGCATAAAGACCTGAAGGTGGTGTGAAGAACATGGTCATGTCTGTCCCCACAGAGCACGGGGCTCTGTCTAGATGCCAGAGAGCAAAAGCACACTTTACATTGCAGTTTGGATGCAGTACAGGCACTGTCTAAACAGGAAATGCAATATCTCTACAATGAACAAATACTTATTGTGAGATGTCTGTAACAACCAAACTTTTTGTTTGAACTCACCAGTTTGTTTTACATTTTCTCTTGAGAAATAGCTATTTAGGTGGAAGGAGGAAAAAACCCAACAAATTTCCTAACTTTGTTCTGCTTTTCTAAAACTGCTGTTTCCTATGAGGTATATTTGCACTTGGACACCAAATATAGAGGACTAAACAACTTGCTAATGCTCCTTGAGGAGACTTTGAAGGAATGTTTTTTTGATGGATTCACCCAGTATTTCTTGAAACACCATAAGGGTAACAATATTATATGCTAAAGTCAAAAATATTTCATCTTTTCAAAATTTTGAGAGGTGTTGAATAAAATGAAGGTGGAGTGGGTTTTTAGTCAGTAAAGTAAATGTGATCTGTTTTACACACCCACCTAGCTATATTAGAAAGCAGATTCTTAGTATCCAGAACAGAACTGAATGTCAAAAAATCCCATAAGGTGACATATTTTTGGACCAGATTTGAGGTGTCTTAGAGGTGTCTCAACTTTCCAATGCAGGAAGTTAAACTTGCAGGCTTAGTGTTGATGATGGACACTGAATGAACTCTGACAATGCCGGTCAGTCTTAATGAACACAGCCATATACTTGCAGCAGTGCTATCAACAAGTATAAAATATTGTTTCCATTATAGGTTTGCTGCACAAAATATTGCATAATAGGACTGTGTACATCCCCTTATTTGGCTCTCAGACTTTTGGTGCTGATGTTAGGAAGCTGACCTGTCTCTATACCTGGAGAGAACAAGTGAAAGAAACAAGTTCCTCCAGAAGTGGATTTTACTCCATCTCTTAATTGTTCTCTGCAGGAATTAATTCAGTTTTAGGCAAAGGTAAGGAAATCAGCCTCTTAACTTAGTATTTGGGCTGTTTAGGCATCTGGGTGCCTATCTTTCATCTCAACCTTTTCCCATAAGGGCATAAATTCTCATGAATATTATCGTATTTTCTGTTAATGCTGTTTGACTGATCTACCAAAAATCTGTCCTAGAACACATTTTTCAACAAAAATTTTAAGTACTGTATAAAGACAGTAAGTAGTTACTTTTTATACAGGACTCAACATAACTGTTCTTACTTCCCAATGGAAACTTAGTAGGTATTATCACTATAGAAAGTCATGATAATTAGTCATGACTATTAAATATGTGTACCAATTAAACCAAACAAAGCACAAAAAACCTCCAAGCCACACCTTTCAAATCAACATTCTCCTTTTTTTTTCAGTAAAAGTTCTGGAGCTGAGTGTGTTGTGCCACTCAAATTATAATGAAAGAGGAGACACTAGGAGAAATCAAATTATTTGGTTTTATTATGGCACCTCTGATCAAATGATTGGTAAAGAAGGGACTTCTCAAACTTTAGATACATTCTTTCTCATTCCCCTTTTTCAAATATCTTCTCTGCTCGGAAGCAGCAGTGTAACACTGCCACCCACTGCTCCACTTCACACAGGTAAAGCCATGAGGGTAAGTAGCTAAATGTTCATGAGCAATCAAGTCTTTCCAGGTACAGCCATGACATCTTTATTAACCTCTGAAAGCTCCTCAGGGTAAGCTGGGCGGGCTTTGTTTACTTTGTTTTGAATCAGATAGAGTATGATCTTCACCTGCTGCAGTAAACTGGCTTTGAGCATTACACTATCTTGGTGTGTTGGGTTTTGCTTACCCACTTTCAGATGTCACCATCACCTCTACGGTTAAACATGGTAGTGCTTTGCTGTGGAGGAACTCTTCCGCTCCGTTATCTTCAAATAACAGGCAATCTCTCTGACGGGCACCAACCTTATCTAGCATATTTAGACAAGGAAAGCTTCTGCTGTAAAGCTATGCAGCATGACACAACAAGCAACACTTCAGTGAAACTGAAATACTTCTCCAAACTTTTCATTCTGCCTTTCTGAATCACTGTGTTTGCGTATTTTACATTCATTTGAAATAAATAAATACTTTTGCATTTCTTTTATCACAATGACATTGTTTTCACTTTGCTGAAGCAGAAATAATTAAAATTCTACTTAGAATTTCATGGATGCCTTTTTTTTAGTTATTTAGAAGAAAGACTAGAACCACTTTAAACTCCAAACAATATGATTTTATTTTTTTTAATTAACATGTTTGGTGTGGTTTTAAATCATGTGTTCACTTCTGTTTAAAATTGCATTCAGATTTGGAGTTTACAGTCTCAAAAACCAACTAGAAATCTTGCTGATTATATTTTTCCTCCAGTTTCCAAAATCCTTCAATCACCACTGGCATTCAAAGTACATGAGGCATAAGACATGAGGTGCTGCAGTGTCAAGATATTAGAAATTGCAGCAAGGTCTTCTTATTTGAGCCCACACCACCATGCTAGCTTCTAGACCTTTTGATATTTACAAATAATAAAGAGGAAAATTACTAGTTTTGCTCTCAAATACTCAGCAAATTACTAAGCACTGCTTTCACTCATGCAAAATTAATTCACAGGCTTGGTACCTGGCATTACTTTGCTATAAGAAATTGCATTGTATCTCACATGCATTGAATATAGGACTTAAGGAAAAAAATCAATAAAAGAAATTAAATATAGCCAGCCTCCCTCAAACAATAAAAATCAATGCTGTGTTATCAGGTACCTAAGAAGCAGGTTTATTTTCAACATTAATCTGGATAGTAGTTTCATGGTAATTGATTTTTTTATACTTAAGCTGTCAAAAACTATAATAAGCAATGATTACTTGTTATTTTCCAAATTCCTAAAATAATTGATTCTATGGCGATTGTGGGTTGTTTTTTTTCTTTCCCTGTCTTTCTCTGGCACTTAGTTTTGTCACTGCAACAATTACTAGTGTTTCTTGTAGTGATGACAAAATTGAAAAATAAATATTCACTAGGCCTTAAATGGAACTGCTTTACAGCTGTAATAAATTTCTGTTTGTCAGAAAAAATAAGGTAACTGTATTTGCATTTCTTTGATTGGTAAACACTTTTGAAACTGTTGTTTATGGCTGAACTAAATGTTGCCCTAATCACTAAATATTCTGTTTTCATTAAACAGAAAATGACTTTTTCTTAAAAAAAAAGGAAAAAAAAGCTAAAAGCTCACCTATTTTAACCAAACATTGTTTGTCCTGCATGAAAACAGAGCATGTCTACTGTGTGTGTTGTAGTACAATAACGGGGTTGGAGAGAGGTATTTTCATTAAATTATTCTATGGGAAGTTTAAAATTCTGGGAACCTTTAAAAGAAGCTGAAATATGAATTTGGGGTTTTTTTCCTTTTTCAATATATTTAAGGATGAAGAATGGAAGACATATCCTGTAAATAACCTCATTGCATGCAGTCATGCAGCCTAGAAATATAAAAGGTAAAAATAAAATAGGATGCAAATTAACAGCAGGTTATTTCAAATTGAAGACATACCATCCTGTTTCAGGTATTAACTCAAGATTTCAGTTTGCCAGTAGAGGGGGGAAGAAAAAAAAAGAAGCATTTCTCTACAAAATTTGAGACTCCCTGGTAAATTTTTCCGGTATATTTTATATAAGCCTTATCCCATTATACAATGAGCTTAAAGGAAGAATATTATCTAGAGAGTAATGAACAAATAAAACAATCTTTACACTCTTTTGATTTATTCTGACAACCCACATGTAAAGTTCCTTCCAGTTCCCCAAGACAAATCAGAGCAGTAACAGTTGTATTTATTCCAGGCAATTTGTAATGACACGAGAGGTTTATTAACACAAACTTGCTTTCCATAAATAGCAATGGCAGCTGGAGCAGCAGCCAAGTTTGAGCTGGCAAAACTAACATAACAGAGAGTCATCCACCCACCCCTTTCATAAAATCAGTGCTGGTAGCACTGTGCACAGTATCTGATCACATTTATCCTGAGAGTGACATTGATGTAGACAACCTAGAAGGGGCTGTGGCATTAATATTGATATGGAGTTCTGCCCCAGAGAAAAAATGGGCAGATACATAAATTCCTCTGTAAGCATTGTATTTTGCACGTTATGGTCTTTGGGATGAAGCACTACAGACTGTTTTTTGTTGTTGAAGAGGTAAAACAATAAGATGCAGAAGACGCATAGAAGGTTTTTGACTCCATCACTCTGCTCAACTGTGAAAGCACTCTTCAGTATGTTTAAATTGTCTGTTGTCCATTCTTGTTTTAAATGTCTCAAGCTTTGTAATTTTCAAATCTGCCATGCAAAAATATTCCATATTCCAATACCAAACACTATTAAAATTTTATTCTCTCCCAATTTTTCCTTCAGACATGAATCTTACATCTTTCCTTTTCTTAAATTTCAAAAGTAATTATTCATGCTTTTCCTTTTGTACTGATTACAGACTTATGCTAATAGCAGCTTTTCCCTGAAAAAGAAGAGCTAGCACAGCTTCAGCTAGCACAGAAGAATCTCTATGATGATCTCTCTCATTTAGCTTTGTGAGTCAATTTGTATTTTTTAATACATTTTTGATCTCATCTATTTTAAACACTGTTACATTATCAACTTCCTCTTCAATGTTGCTAAGGTACAGTATTTCTTTTCCTACCACTGTATTTTAAGCCTTTCTATTTCCTGATTGTTTTCAAATTTTTTTTTTTTTTT
>VXAD01001102.1:137913-231297 GCA_013399195.1 Dicrurus megarhynchus
TTTGAATGGTCACAATAATTCATCACTACTTTTCTGGAAAAAAGATGCCAAAATATTCAATCAACAGTGCAAACCAAAGATATGAGGGAGATTACAAATCTTTGTAAATAATACAGTCAAATAAACAATGCATATTGCCACTGACATATTAAAACATAACACTATTCTAGTCTTTAAATATTCTCTTTATTAAAAGACCATGTAATGGCCATTTAACATGAACTTTTTCTTTTTTTTTTCCTCTTTTTTTGGCCCTCTCTGATGTGCAGGGAATTCTGTTTTGACAGCACAAGTTAGAAGTCATGGGATTTCTCTCTGAACAGATCACACTTTTTCAGCTGAGGTGAGAATGTTTTGCTTTTTGACACGATGTCCTCTTGCTGTGCATTCTTCATGTTAGACATAGCTGCCATTATTGCACTATAAGTCAGATGTTTGCCCTGTAGAAAGAGCAGTAAGAATTTTTTTTGATGACGACTCACTATATAATAGAATGCACTAGCAGTGCAGGAGGTTATTGATTTCAATGGTTTTAAAATAAAAAGGAAGAAAGAAATCAGAAAATGGGGAATCACTCCTTAGATGAAAGGCATGAATTGTCACGGGCAGATGTGCAGACTTTGCCAGAAACCACAGAAAATCTGAAAGGTCTTGCAGAAGTTTCTCCATTTATTAGTCAACATTCATCAGCATCCTAAAGCTCAGTCTCTCAAAAGACAGGTCTATGGCCTGTATGAGTAAAAAAAAGCCAAGCCCAAAATAAAACAAAAAACCCCCCAACACTTCAGTGGATTCTTCTACATTTTTCATATGTTCACATAGTTATTTGTCACCATGGTATCTTAGGACCCCAACCATCAGCAGAGCTCCTTTGTGACCCGTCCTTTATACCTGCACACAACAGTAAGAGCCAGACCTAATTCTGAATAGAGCTCAAAATGAAGATGTGTTGCAATGCCACCTTCTAACAGTATTGCACCAACCATGGGTAATATAAACTGTAATGTTCAGTTCATTAGAACATGGAAATAAAAGTGTTTCCTTTAGTGCTTAAGAGCAGTGAAACCTCCATAAAAATCCAGCATCACCTCATTTGATTTGACCTCACACTGCTTAAAAGAGTAGAAGCTCTTAGTATAAACAGGTAGTACCTTCATGATACAGGGAAATCACTTATCAAATATACTGAATCTTTTCTTTAAATATTTTCAAGTCTGAAAGGTTAAGTGACAAGGTTAAGTGTCTAGTTTTGCACTCTTTTTGTTCCTAGTATGCTCTGAGGTTTTCCTTAATGATAGGATTAAATATGGTTTCCAGCTACAAACAGTTGCTTGTCGTTCCCTGTAGGTTAGTCTCTATATTTTGTGCTTATCACAAACAAAGAGGAAATAACTTTCTCAGTCTTTGAGAGTCTCTTAAAATGCACACACTTTGGGGAAATCATATTTTCTTGAAGGAAATGAGGCATGACCAATCACACAAAACGTGAGAAAATCCCTTGATAGGTGACCTTTGCCACGTGTAAAAGAAGCTGTTCAGTGGCTGAGGTTTCATGGATTTCATGCATGAAAATCAGATTTTCTGGCCACCAGTGCTGTTCAGTAAATAAATAATCCATCATTGTGTCAAACAGTAGAAACACGAAGATACTGGCATGGCTAACTGAATAGGGGTTTTTAGTTAGCAACTTATGCAAACCCTGTTTTGTCTTCAGGAGCTGTACATGTCTTTCTTGCACTGTTTAGTTTTCATTACTTGAATTTAGGTTATTCAGGTTTAGGATAAGTGTGAAGGAAGTCTGTGCTAGGGACTATATCCCAATTTGACTGTATATAACCAGATGCACATATATAAAAAAGAATAACAAATAATGCTATCATACAATACACTCTGGGAATGCTTTTTGGAGCCTTTCACAGGGGAAGAAATCTTTCTGCATCGTCCTGTTTTATAATAATGATAGATACTTTTCTGAAGTATGTTAGAGCACAGAGAACCACATCCTCTACACAAAATCATTTAGCTAGGTTTTATCGCAGTGTGTGAAGTCAATTTGCATGAACTAGTAAAATATCATTTTCTCATCCCTATTTCATAATACCTGACCAAACTTTTATTAATTAATCACAAATTTTTCTCCCCTATATGTAGAAGATACTCTTCTATGTTGGATCTAGCAGAAGTTGCATTTTTTCTTTTTCCTTTTGCCTTTTCTTTCCTTTTCTTTCTTTGTTTTTTTTTTTTTTTAATTTGAATTTTCTTTTTCACAATAAAACTGTGGAAAAATGGGTATTTAGCATGAGATGACTGCCCAAATGAATTTTAGGAGTTAATAATAATTCATTTCATAGTTGTCTCTTTCTTTTCCTTAGACAGGAAATTATCTGCATTAGCTTTAATTTTGTTTATCTAAAAAATATTTAACCTCTGGATAGATTTGGTCTCATATAGAATTCTAATTCTTTAGTTTATTTTTCACAGTTTTAATTGCCACCCTTACAAAACCAAGAAATTTTAATTATTATAGGGCAAAATTCTCAGCTCCTTAGAGCTCATCACTGCAAAAAACAGATCACTTTTCCCATTCACCTTGAGGTTTCTCTGGGCAAAGAGCTGCCATGATTTCTTCAGTCCACCACATAAGTGATCCTTACTGCTGATGTGAAATAAATTAACAAATAATTGAAATTTTAATTTTTTTTCATGACATGACATTTTTCCTTTGTTACTTGTGTGTTTTAGGTCTTGGGAACAAGAATTATTTATCCAGTTTGCAGCTCCTTTCTGTCTATCGAGTACTACTGCAGATGGGTTACTATGCTCACTTCTTTTAGTATGCTGAGCTTACTGTACTCATTTTAATATGCTGCAGCAGGGACTCAGTCTGCCTTATCAAGAATAACAGATGTGATCTACAGTCCCATTAAAATGCATTACTAATACAAATCCATGTAATTAGATGTAAAAAATAAACTAAAATAATACTTTTGTGTATTTTTGGTGTATTTTTCTTAGAGCAAATTAATTTTTTTTCAGTTACAAAATTTCCTTAATCTTCTTTAAAATTCACGCTATTTTAGCACTTCAATATGTAAAGATTTATTAGGCTTCTCCTTAATACGTATCAGACTTCAGAAATTCACTGTTGTCTTCCATCTCTGGATCAAGTTAAATTATTTTGACAGAAGAAATGTTGGTTAATTTGTTTTCATAATCTTATATATCAAAATTTTAAATTGTCCTAGCCATTCAAATATTTATTGTTACAGTTTTTCTTTTTTATTACCTACTTATACTGAGAGGTTGCATCAGGATGAATATTAGAATCATTTTGTGCATTTGTGCATGTACACACACAAATACTCAATGTTTTATTGTAGTTTGACCATCCTGGTGTGAAGATCAAGACAAAAAATTTTCTGATGCTGTCGGTATATATGTTTGTAGAGAGGACAAGAACTTAGACTTCTCCCTGTCTTCTTTTTCCCAGTTCTGTTCTCTGAGAGTTCTGGTAGACTTCTACAAGTGCAGAAGTGAGTGACAGATTTCAGAGATGACTCAGCATTCCCTAGGCATTTCTTCAGTTTTAAGGAAGCAACTCATAGGCTTTTTCTTCCCTTTGTAATAAAATTCTGAATAGTATTTCATTATTGTTTGATGGCTTGTTGAAGAAGCTGCTTGATTTTTATTGTGACTGAAAGTAGCAGTGGGTGTATGTTGTATGAATGTAAACAGCATGACTGTTGTAATGGGAATAAAGAATGCAAGCAAGTAGAATGAAGCAAACAATGAGAACTTGCTCAATGGCAGGATCTAGACTTCAAAAGTTGTCACTGCCATAGTGTCATGCTAATATAGTATAAAAAGGCAACACTTGAAAACTACTTTTCTGATATTTTCATCTATTAGTTAGATTTCCAAGACTTTCTCCACTGACATGTGGATTGACTTTATTTTATTTATCAGGCAACAGAATGAAACCTCAGCCTATCGTTTATTACAGAAGATGAAAAATATAATAATTTCTTACAAAGCAGCCATAGTTCCCCCAACTTCTGGCTGTACATGAATGCAGTTTTTTATTTAATTAATTATTTGTGACATAAAAATATTCTTGAGTGATTCTAGAAGTGTAAACTGGGTGTGGGATTAATTTGAGTTAAGTTTAGATGTCTAGAAGTCTGGTTAATGATAAATCAGTAATGCTAGTCCATCCTTATAAAAACAGTGGAGAAAAACAGACTAAGGAAAAGGGCATCTCTCCTGTTGTAGACAGCTATTTTAGCATGAGGAAAATTACCTCCTGGGTATACCATTTCTGTTGATTGGAAAGAGAACCCAAGTTGACTGGTTTAGACTCAGATGGTTAATTTTAGATATATACATTTTCCGAGATGAATCCTATCAAAACTTTAAAGGTCTGAGTGATTTTAAATGACCATTCAACATGTATGTGCAACCAAGCTGACATTGTAATTTGAACCTTAGTTTCATCTTCCTGATTAGAGACATCTGCCTTTAGAGTGCAGTCATCCTACATTGCTTTAATAACCCAGGGAAATACATACCTCTCCAAAGGAGTAAATAATGTATTTTTTATGTAGACCTACCCTTTCTTTGGATACATCTTTCTCACAGCCATGAATAAGAGAGCTGGGACAATTAAACATAATTTAGTTTACAATGTACGCTGTAGTCGAGGGAAATTAATCCAGGCTACATACGTTGGGCCTGGCTTAGCCAACCATGAGGGTGAAGAGAAACCAGCTGTTTACATCCACTCCAGAGACCCCTCTTTACCTAGCAGTGTCAGCAAAGTTCCTGTCAGCACTTCACTGGCAACAGCGAGGCATTTACCTTGCCCCGACACTTACTGCTCCTCTCATCGAATACGCTGGGCCTGCACCGTGCTCTGTGAATTCACTGGAACTCCATGGGAGTTCATGATGCCTGTGTCTGCCACTCTTTTGCACACCCTCCAGAGGCCTGGAAGTTTTCGAAGATGCGAAAATCGTTGTTGCACATCCTCTGTCTCCTGTTAAGTCTTCACTCAGCAGCAGTGAGGAAGGTCGTGGTAGATGGGCCAGAGGAGATGGGTGTTGAGAGGTTGCTGCTGACAGAAGCACAGCTTGCTCTGGGCATTGCTGCTCTTCCTTCCCCTTTCCTTCATCTCCTCCAGATCAGGGTAGCTAACTAGTATCTCCCCTTTTCTAGCAGAAAGATTCAATCCCACGCTTCCCACTTACTTCCTCTGAGGGTCTAAAGACAGCCAACTGTTGTTGTTGTCAATTGCAGGTGTTAATTTTGTTTTTTAAAAAAAAGGTTTTTAAACTGCTTTTAAATTTAATATACATTTTTATTAAGCTCCTATTTTGTCTTTGCAAACAAAAAAGGCATCAGCTTTTCATTTGGTTTAATTTCTAACAGAATACGTTCATTTTTTGTTGTAAAAAATTTTTAAAAACCCTTTTTTCCCTATCCTATGACTGTGCTGAAAATTATTCATATGGAAAACATGACAAAAGGTGACTAAAAAGAAAGGAATTTAATTGCTTACTTTTGTTACATATACTTCAAACAATTAACTTGAATTTTCCTGTCAAATTTCCTCCTTTCTCCATCTTGCACATAAAAGCCCCCACACTGTTCTTATGGAAGTACTTACAAATGAAGAAGAAATGTTGCGAATATCAGTTGCTGAATGGATAAAACGTTAAAAGAAAAGAAACCTTCTCCTCTCCTAAGCACTGAGTAACCATCCTTCACAAGAAACAGTTTATAAGATGTCTTTCTCCATTTTTGATAGTTTCAACTTTGAATCCAGCAATGACTGTAACACTAATTTTGGGATACACATTCAAGCTTTTGAAAATTCTAATTTTAAATTAGAAAAGCATACATGTCCTTACAGCAATGGTAAGATATATTTCCTTCAAATCATACATTTATTTTGGGTATTCTGGTCAAATTATACTTACAGATAAACTAGCAATTTCACTTCTGTGTGGATTGGCTTGATAGAAACACATGAGAGCAAAGCTTTTGTTATAAAACTTTGTAAGATGTCCTGCTTTTATCAATTATAACCAGATACTGATGCTGGGAGCAGAAGCAAAACACTGATGAGCTTTTAATGTAATTTTCAATGAAGACTATAAATTTCAAGATTCAAATTCAGATTATGTTTTATGCAGAAATCCATTTTGGTTATCTCTGTAATAGATAAAGCAGTCAGTAAAATGAAACTATCAGAAAAAGAATCATAAAATATGCTGAGTTGGGAGGGGTCCACCAGGATCATTGAGTCCAGCTCCTGGCCCTGCACAGCACCATCCCAAGAGTCATACCAGGTACCTGTGAGTGCTGTCTAAACAATTCCTAAACTTGGACAGGCTTGGTGCTGTGACCATTTCCCTGGAGAGCCTGTTGCAGTGCTCAGCCACCCTCTGGGTGAAGAACTTTTTCCTGATATCCAACCTAAACCTCCCCCAACTCAGATTCATGCCATTTCCTTGAGTCCTGTCACTGGTCATGAGAATGAAGAGATCAGTGTCTGCCCTTCTGCTTCCTCTTGTGAGGATGTTGAAAACTGCAGTGAGGCCTCCCCTCAGTCTCCTCTTCTCCAGGCTGAACAAACCAAGGGATCTCAGCCACTCCTCAAAAAGTTTGCCCTCAAGTACCTTCACCATCTTTGTTGCCCTCCTTTGAATGCTCTCTAACAGCTTAAAGTCTTTTTTATGTTGTGGTGTCCAAAACTGCCCCCAGCACTCGAGGTGAGGCCGCCCCAGAGCAGAGCAGAGTGGGACAATCCCCTCCCTTGCCCGGCTGGCGATGCTGTGCCTGATGTCCCAGGATACAGCTGACCCTCCTGGCTGCTTTGCAATGACACCAGCAAGAGGATTTTTGATGGATTTTTGGATTACTACCACCAGGCCCCATAAATTTGTAAGGATCCAGCTGGAGCCACAGGTCCCACACAAGATTAGGGTTGATTGGGAGTTGATCATTCTCACAGTCATGGTTCTACATCTCATGGCACTGAGACCCCCTTGGTCTGTCATCTGTGTTGAAGACAGAGGTAATGAATGTGTTAAACACCTCTGCCTTGTCCCTATCATCATATCAGGTGACCATCGTCATCCTGTAGTAGGTGGATGCTATTTTTACACTGTCTTTTCCCATTAAAATATTTGAAGAACTCTTTTTATTTTCCCCCACATTTCTGGCCAACTTAATCTCCGATTGATCTTTGGCTGTATGAAACTTCTCCATTCAGAATAATTGTGCTAAGCAATTATGCAACATAAAATATTCTCTTACTTAAAAATGTTTTCTGTGGATCCAGTTTTATACCAAGGAATGTTCATTTGAAGGATATTATAACATTAATCTAAGATGTTAAGGAATGAGAGAAGAAAAAAGAGTTAATAGAGTTATTCTTATATGTTTCATCAGAGTCCAGCAATATAGCTGGAATGTTACCAAGATATGGGATTTTGCAAGCATTTGTACCACTACTGAAATATAATCCAAGTAAATAGACATTTGCCTCCCAGGAATGTTAGGAGATGAACAATTAGTCACATAACTGCAGTTAGACCCACTGGTACAATTCAGAGAGTCTGCACAGACATACTCCACTAATAAACCCCTCATCTAAAGGAGAACTTCAGGAATTTCCTGTAGTTTCACTGCATGGTACTTATGTGAAAGGCTTTGATAAAGTCTGTTTGGGCAGGAAATCCTCTTTGTAAATGACTGGGTAAAAGAGCCTGAGTTTTAAAAAGAGTTTTAGAGGCTCTAGATTCAATATTAAGCTCAATCATAAAGGTGATATATCCTGAGTGCAGATCTGCCTTTCTTCAATCCTCCTTTTTAGACCTAGGAAGATGTGTCAATCTTGCATTTCCATTCATTTACACTGTCTGATATCAGCTTTTGTTTATTTTAACTTCTTTAATTCCTCCGGCCAGACAGCTCAGAAAGAAGATTCTATGTTCCTCCTCCTCCCAAAAGCCAAGGAATTACTTTGAAATCTTAATGAACAGCTGAAACCTTATGGTTCAGGAAAAAAGGAAGATCTTTGACTAAATACAGACATAGTGTCTTGAAGGGTCCTTGTCACTGATATCAGAAATAAGAAACTAAATCTTGCTTACTCCTGTCAGCCTTCAGCACTGGAGTACTGAACTCAGTCTATTCCAATGGGAAGATACGGAAGTAGCAAATCTGGAGCAGTTCTGTTCTTCTGAGGCAAGCAGGCAGACCTCTTCTCTGAGTAAAAAACTGTCTGAATGGGCAGGCCCAAAGAGTGGTGGTGAATGGAGCTAAATCAGCACCACTGAACATTTTTATTTACAGGAGTTATAGGACCTGCCCCTGAAGGTGAGAATAACTTAGGTTCTTGTTAATAGATCCATTGGTGTGGAGTAGAGTGAAACGACACTGAATGACCAGTGTTTACACACACACACACATGTATATATATATGGCAGGTTTATTTTAGAACAATCTAGCTGCAGTGAAAAGGAGGCGTGCAGTCATTTTGGTTATTATCTATAGAAATATAACAATATAAAAGTATAAAGATATCACTTAAGAAAATATATGAGGAAAAGAAAGAGAGGATAGGAGTAGATAGTGGAGAGGAAAGATATCACCCCCCACAGATCCAGAAACAAGACTTGATTGTTGCAATTTATATGTCCATTATCAAGATGATGGTTGAGGTCTTGATCTCTCAGAGGTGGGGAATGGGCTAATAAACGTTCAAGTTCAGGTGGGAATGCCCAGGTCCCTCCCCTTGGGGGAGGTTTTACACTGTCTGTTGCACTTCTGTCTCTCCCCACGGGCTTATTTTGAGATGTAATTTTATTTTGTAAACAGTCACAGCCAAAGAATCATTGCTTTCACTGTTTAAATTCTGGAAGTTGCTGTTTTTTTGAGAAAGGAGAATTTCAATGTACTTTGGATGACTTATTTTAAAGATGAGTAGTTTCAATTTAACTGTTCAGCCAGCTCAGGATTCACCATCAACACTAAACACTAAAACTGAAATTACAGTAGGGTGTAGAAGAAAATATTTGAAATTAGCAAATATAAAACATAGGTAACATTTTTATGCATCATTTCACAAATATAACATTTAATATCAAAGTGATTTCTGAGATTAAATTAGATGTCCAACAGCCAAAATTTAATTTCTGGTGTCTTCTAATACATACGTCTCAGTGCTGACTCACAAAAATGTGCTAATGGGTTTTCAAGCCAACATTTGTTTTAGTACAGAAAATCTCCAAATGCCTGCAGACCACATCATCCCCTTATATTCTTGGAGAGCGGTAATTCTGAAGGAAAAATGCTCTATTGCAAGGTGAAAATTTCCTTTGGTAGAGTGCTTGCCAGCTATTTTTAAAGTACTGAGGAAGCTGTAACATTACATCAGGATGTGATGACAGGTGACGATATTCTGTTTGTGTTGTGCTGTATGCTGCTCTTATGTTCCGGAGAGTGCACATAAGTGCATAAAGTTATGCACGCAATAGGGACAGGACTGATATTTGTATAAGTAGAGTTTTCAGCTGTTCTCATTGCAAAAGGTGCTTTAAATCTAACTGACAGAAGTACCAACACATTCTCCCATGATGGCCATCAAGCCACAAGATAGTCTTTAGAAAGTGGTGACTGAAATCCAACGACTTCCATAACAGATAAGAAAGCAGTCACTTCTTAATGTAGGCGGGATTTCAGAGAAGAGGTTAGGGTTTTTGTTACCTTTATGTTTTCCAAAGCTCTTGTGAAATTTACAGTGCACCAAAGCAAGAAAAAAATTCTACAATCAAAAAAGTTACAAAATGCACAGCTTCATTATCCCTGAGATTAAGGGACAATGGAGGGGTAGGTAGGGAGAAAATGCTTTGAAATTAATCCAATGTCATGTCATTGAAAACTCTGACTGAAATAAGATTCATATTTTATTTTTCATTTTTTTAGACTGCAATGTTTTATAAAGCTTCAAATGTCTACACATCTACTAAGACAGGCCATTTAAAGAATCTAAATAATCTTGCACGGTTTTAAGCTCTCTGACTTTGAATATGAGCTTTGAAGTCATGCCAAAAACCAACTGCAGCAGAGCTGCTTTAGAACTGAATTCTTGACACTGGAATTAGTGTTGGGTGTGTGGCATGCCTAATGATAATCTTGACCCGTTTGCTGTAGACAGCCATCGCACATGGTGCCTCTGAGTCAATAATTCTCCTAAGATAAGATTTGGAGCTTTTTTCATTTTTACAGATTGGTGTTTTGGACACTGTCCATTCTGCAAAGCCAGCTTGCCTAATCACGTGGTATTTTTCCATAGGACAGAAAGATTTCTTGAACATTCTTTTAGTTAATTCCAGTTAATAACTGGTGAAAAGTTATTGCAGGAGTGTAATAAAAAAATAAAAAGTGAAAATGCCTCACATATAGGCTACAACCACAATTAATTGGATTCTCAAAATTCTTGTGCTTCTAAATTTATTAGAGTTCAGTGTTTTATTTATAGAAAAGCCTAATATTTATATCAAAAAAACTATTCACTTCAAAAAAGAAATAAAATATCTTGCCACCTTATCTATGTAGAAGCACACAGTCAACATGCCATAAGTTTTTTGTTCTCTGCGCTGCAGTGAAGAGCATATGCTTCTGCTACTGAAAGCTTTGGGAGTAACACAGTATGTCAAAAGGTAAAAAGAAAACTATACAAAAGGAGATTGAGCTTTTTTCTAAAACACATTCACATGTGTCACTGTCTTTCTAATGAAAGTCTCCTATCCTGCACTCAGAAAGGTAAACAACAGCATTTTCATTGAATTTAGTGGGGAAGAATCAAGCTGTTCTAGTTCGCCAGGAAAAAAAAAAATACTTCTTTCACTCAAACATTAGTCACTATGAAAGAACAGATAATTTTCTTGAAATATGGAACTCTTAAAATGCATTCTTCATCCTGGCTAGGTGATTTCATTTAACTTTTATGACATGATTAGTCATCCTATCGTGATGCAGCACAATGTAACTGAGCACATCAGGCATTTTAGATAAGAGTTGCCTTGCAGATAGAGATGTTGGCAATGGTTTCAAAGCACACTCTATCTTGAATGTGGGCGTAGAATACACAAAGAGAAATATCAAAAAATGGTATATGTATTCTAGGCATTTTGAACCCTATATGTGAATTTTCCTGCACCTCAAATTATATTCCAGCCTTATATTTAGAAAGCATAGAGAGGGAAAAAACCCACAATTTAAACATTTAATCTGTCACCAAAGTTCATTTTTCAAAAAACTTTGGCCACTATTTTTATAAATTTCCAGACTTCTATGAACCTTGTTTATTGGACTTTATTTACCACTGATTTATACCTTGTGAGTTTACTACTGCTTGTATGAAGAATGGAAAATATGGTATGTGCAATAAAAATTTTTTGCAAAAAAATCATTAATTATGTAGAATTCTATATTTTAGCCACAAAAAATCCCACAAAACCCAAAACATAAATTCCACTTTAAAAGGAGAAAGTTAGACATATAACTAAGAAATTACTTGATATTCAGAAGCCAGGTTATATTCTGTTCCTTCCACAAAACCATAACAACCACTGTCTAAATTTGACTTTGATTTTCTGAAGCAAACTCAGAAATGCTGTGTTACTACATCTTAGAATATGTGATGGGTGAAAAATATGTCGAGAATTATTAAGATTCTCCTTGAATAATAGCTGTCACATTTTTTTAATAACTTTTGAACATTTTTGAAATTATTTTTTTTATAGCTGCCCTCTCTAAAATATTTTGGCTTTATTTTATGTTCTAAAATTTGCTGACAGAATATGTTGCATTATTTAAAACATTTAATTTTCTACTACTCACACTTGCCTGAATTAATTCTTATAGAGAATGTTAGACACATTAGAACATTAGGCAAAAACCCCAAAACATGAAAATATACAAAACTAAATATTTTTACATATGATACTCAACATATTAAGTATCTCCTCCATTTTGCTAAATCAGTGCCATTTGTGTCATGGATTATGTCAGTATTTTTATGTGCGTCTATGTTTTCAACTGTAAAATAGTCTGAAATCCAAAAAAAAAGCATGTTTACAATAATTCCCTGAAAAAAAAAAAACAAACAGAACTTATAGAAAAATAATGGTCATGAAATGCATATACATTTTCTGTTTATAAAAGATGCCAAATATTTAGGTTTTAAATTAGATTCACAGGGGTCCGCTCCTTGACCTTGTTAAGATCCCTCTGGGTAGCATCCTATCCTTCCATCACTCAGCTTAGTGTCATCTATAATTACAGAGAGGATTTTTTTCTATGATTATAAAACTTACCCTTTATGTTTATACTGTAACAAACATTCTAAGGATGATATTGGTATAGAAATTAATATTTGTTTTGAAAATTAATATTTTCAAGCAATATATTATTTAATGGAGTCAGAGTAGTGTTTTAACTACTATGGTGGCCGAAGGATACAGGTTGAACAAATGAAAGGAAAGAGACTGTTTATGTGTTAAAAGTATGTTTTGAACTGATGTGTCACTGATGGAGTCATGAGAAGTAATTATAATTCTAGAAAAGCATGAGTTGTATGTAACTGAGTAGGTAAGTTGTCTCTTCTTAAGGAAATGAAGACTTCCTCTTCACTCCCATTCAGCTGTAGTTTTTCTCTTAACTATTAGATTGCAGTACAGACAGACTTTTTAACCCTAGGAAAAAAAAATGTATATAAAGAAAACAATTCTAATGGAATTTTGGTAATATAAAAATTGAAAATAAAGAGGATTTTCTTTTTTTTAATGTGGAAGTGCAACAATGTTAGCCTCAGAACAATTACTTGTGTGCTGAAAGTCCTGTCTCTGCTGAAGTCATAACTCCCACTGACTTTGCTGCGATCAAGAGATCATGATTGGTTTATACCACTATGAGATGAAAATCAGGCTTCAAGATATTGTCTGAAATTTGACAAACCAAAACCAAACAGCTTCACTCAGGTCTAGCTACAAACAGATGTGTTCATTCTTCTGAGACTTACATGGAAATGCCAAATGTCAGCTGCTTTGTACACTGCCATTTGGACAGGCTAGCATACAGGGTGTCAGAACTTCAATTTCAGAGTAGAACAAATGCATTGAGAAAACAACCAGCTTCTTTCTTCATGAGAAAAATACAGTGAATTCATGTAATCTTCCTACATGCACCCTAGACAAAATGACAGTCAAATTAAAAGTTACCATAGATATGAAATGAGCATCCACTACCTCTACTTGTGTAAAATGACTCTGTAAAACCCAACGTGTTCCTTTCACTGGGCATTTAACACCATGAAATAGGTGGAGAAATAACTTTTTCATTGACTTCAGAAAAAGAGCAATGCTTTATTTGTCCTCAAACTTTCTTGACATGACAAGACAAATTTTCCATCAGAACACAATCAGTTTTCATTGAAATGTAGAACTGAATTTTGTACTAAATATTAAGCTGTATGTTAAATTGTGAGTAAACACATCAGTATGTGCATGCATATATATATATATATATGTATATATATACTGGGAAAAATTCAAGGAAAGTTTGTTGAGAAAACAAATATTTGAAGGGAAGCTATTTCTTAAGACTAGTTTATTTTGTACAATCTTGGGACAGATTATTTTTCTTCCATGCATTATTTCAACATCAGTTTGTCTGGTGGCATTTGTTTTTGTTTCATTCTAATTCTGTAGAGGCCATTATTTCAGCATTCTAGCTTTAAAGCTTGAAATATTTGCCTTTCTGGGGCCGCAATTTTGCATTTCTCAAAAATCCACCCAAACTCAAACAAAAACCCAATGCTACAACTTAGTTTTCTCAGGTTATCACTTGGGGTATAGAAATTATTTTTATATTCGTGGTAGTATGATGCCCTGCTTTCTATACACTGCAGCAATATGAATATAACTCAATGATTTATCTGAGAAAAGAACTTTAGGCATTTTTGAAAGGGTGAAAGTAAATGTACAGTACAGGTAAATGTAAATAAAACCTCTTTATTTTGTCTGAGGGGGCTATAATTTTTTCAATGATCTGTAGTATTCTTTGGAGTGGAAAATACTGTAAAAATGTTAAATATATATTTAGTAAAGAGTTAAGGTGCTGTGTCAGAAAGAAGATGTGTATCTCTATAAAAGCATGGATCTCAAAGTAGATGTTCAACAACAAAATAAACACTCACAAAAAGTCCTCTAAATTACTTTCATTATTTTGGGGCCTGTTTTTATATATTTTAATGATAACACAGCAATAGAAGCAAAATGGAGAATAAGCCCCCATGTTTTGTCCCTTTAAACTTTCAGCTAGATAGGTTGAATCTCTTTCCTCTTAATACTTTCCACAGGTTTTGGAATGGCTGAAAGTAAATCAGACAGAAAGTACTAACCTTTACCTTCCCAGAGGTGCAGTCCTATGAGAAGTTTTGTTTGGGACTCAAGAGCCAAGCATACTAGAAGTTACTTCCATCCCTGCATTATTAGTAAAAGCCATAGATGTGCAGACAGAAGATTTCAATCAAAGCCAACGAAAAGTAGCTAATCTGCTAAATTCCCTTGAGATCTGAAGCTCTAGAAAGGGTTGTTGTTTTTCGGGTTAAGTATGTTTAAAGCTAGAAAGAAAAGAGAAATATGTATATATATATCATAGACTGCAAAATTTGGAGCACTTTTCAGTTGTCTTTTAAAGTGCTTGTTTAATTGATTTTTTGTTGTTGCAAATGGAGATTTCTCTCTCGAAAACAGCTGCTGTGTTTTTTGTAGAGTCTGGTAAGCATCAACGCTCCAAATGAGCCTGAGTCTCAGGAGGAGGAAGCAGGGAATCAGAAAGAGCATTGTGCCTTTTTGTGCTTATTCTGTTAGCAGCCTTGAGTTAATGTATGCCTACTTCTCAGGCAAACAAAAAGCTTAACAACTTGTCCTTCTTTGAAACCATATTACACCACTGGCTCAGTTTTGTAAAATCAGTCTGCTCAGCTGTGAAAACAGACATAGTTTTTCTGTTGTGTGATATATGCAATGAGTTATCATCATACACCTAGTACTTGGATGATGGGATTTTAAATGTCAGGAAGTAAATGAAAATACCAACAGTTTGGCAATAGGAAGATTTCTGTTTAATGTGAACCTGAATTTCTGAGAGTCTTTTTGAGAGTTTCTCCCTGAAACCTAGTCAGTGAAGATTAATTTTAAACTGAAAAATGACAGTAGATGTGTTTACCTGTGTGTGGTGCATTTCCTTGAGGAAGGACCAGAAAATTGAGAGTGTCTTGTTATGAGTATTATGAGAGGGATTCTTGAGGCAAGATTGGATCAATTTCATACTTTAATTTGTAAGAGTACCAGACAATATGAAATTCCAGAGTATTTTAAATTTGTGAGTTATTTACCAATATTTAAGGCAATATTTAAAAAAAATTCCTTATTGAAATGTTGTCTTGTTTTCCCTCCTTAACATTCACAAACACATACACTCCTGTTCATTCACTCTTAAGTAAGCAAAGGTTACTATTTAAGATGTTATTTCAAGAACAGAGGTTACCCTGTTGTTCTCTTTCATAATTAAATTTATCTTATCCCAGAGTTTCTGCTGAAATTCAATTCCTCCTCATTTGCATTACCATCTCCTGATGCCGTAACTTAAGACATCATGTCTGTGAAAATAATTTTTTTAATATAAAAATATACATGTAGATAATACTCCAGTTTTTTATGCAAAATCGGAGAAAATTAGGACAATCATGAGAGGTTTCTGGGTTTTATTATGTCATTTGTAGGGAAAGGAGTAAAGAAAAGGTATTGAGGACACCTATGAATGAATATGCTAGCAAGGTTTTAGAGAAAATAAAGTTGGATGTAGTTTGGATGAGCTATGGACATGAAGTGAAGTGAATGGCAATGCTAGGCCTTGAATATGGAAAGGAATTCCCCTATAGAAAGAACTTTGCTTCTGCTTCAACTACACTCTATACAAAAATTTAAAAAAATCCCTCGCCTTCATTGGAAATAGTGAAAGGGCTACGAAACACCTTTCCTTTCACGGGAAATGAAAAAAAAATGACACTGCTGACTTCCATTCACCTATCAAGTTAGTTATTTGCCTCAGTGGTTTTTGTGGGTATAGCAATCTGAACCCTCATTTTATGTGTATGTGCACATGTACATGTACATCTGTGAATAAATGCATTCAAATATACATGTACCAGGCAGGAGGACAAGCCAGTAGTGATGAAAATGAATGCAACCCAGATGTTTCTATGTTAATTGTTTATTCTGAGATTGAAGCAAATCTGTTGCAATATTCCCTTCAGCTATCAGCACTCTCACTCCATTGTAATATAGAGCAGTGAAGGTCAGTGTTGATAGATTCTTAGTGTGTTTTGAAAAAGATTAATGCTTAGCAATGAACTCTGTATGAAAGGTTTCCTTTCAAACAACATCTTAGGATCACTGATTCAGCATAAAAGATGGGCTTGTATCATAAAGGTCACAGTTAACACTGTATTTGGCTGCCAGGTCCTTGGTTTAATATAAGCTGAATTAGGTCCCATTTTTTTCCCCACAACACAAATTTAAGACTAGCCACCACTGAAACAAGCAGCTTTTTCATCTGTTACTTAAGACAATGACAAGCATTAAATTCCTGGAGGGGTCCTTCACATCAACCACTCAACTGATAAGGAATTGCTTTATTTTTTCAGTCAATTATTTTAAATTCAACAATGAAAAAGTGTTTGACTCTGGGGTGATGGGGGGCACCTCTCCATATGGAGTAAAGAGGACTAAGCTCTATCCTGGAGTTAGGCTCCACAGGCAGTTAAAACTGGAGAAGCAGTGGCTCTTCTCAAACAAAGCTTTTGTTCAAGAACTTTCTTCTATTTTACAAAGGACTGAAGTCCAAATCCCTCTGCTGACAAGCTAAGGTTGAGTCCCAGTGTGAGTTTCTCATTGCCTGATTAGATATTTGAAAGTAAGACTTTCAAATCTGGACTAATCTATCTAGTTTCCCTTTGTAGTTAGTGGTAAGAGGATGGGGCTTCTGCTGATTATCCCAGACAGATATTCTGGGATGTATCTCTGGATGTGTCTGTTTCACTACGGATTGCATAGTCAGCCTAGGGTGAGTACTTCAGTCTTATAAATGAAGTTTTTATTTGCCAGAGGTAGAACAGATGAATCCAAGTTTCTAACCTTAATGATAAAATATCCTAATAGAGTTGGTCTTGGTTAAACATGTTTCACTTTGATTAAAAAACAAAAAAAAAACAAAAAAACCAGCACATTTGGGGACAAACAAACAAAAAAAAAAAAGGCAAAGGAATGATTTCCTTATCAATTTATTAAGTCATAGAATGCTGGAGTGTCAGCTCAGTACATATATATATATATGAGCCTCATATGCTGAAGGCTGCAGGTGCCCACAAATCAAATCCAGGAAAGAAGGATGATGGTTTAACCATTATAATTAGTAGTAAAAGGTACTTTTATCTCTAACTATGCACAAATAGAGTAGGCCCTAGAGGTGTGCATGATAACAAAATTCCTAAATATTTTCCAGGTCTGATGATGTTGGGATTTGAGTCAGACATCAGCTGTCACTGCCTGCATTGTCAAAACATTCTGTCAATGTTCAGGTCAGCAATTAAAGTGTTTCATCCTTGAGATATTTATGCTGCTAGGAGAATTAGGAGTTACAGATATTATGCTATGCTTTTGCAAATTTAACATTGAAAGGGGTGTATAAAACAGATAAAACGGATGAACACCAAGAGCTTCAAGGACCACCTTGACTTGTGGCACTTTAGCAAGATTCTATTGCACAGAAACTGCAACCATAAGTTTAGGTCAATGGTAACAACTTGAATAATAGCTTTCTTCCTTAGTCTTTCATGTTCAATATGCAGCACTTTCCCAAAGGTGAAAATGCTGTACCATTTCTTAACACAAACATAAAGAAGCATTTCTTATAGTCACTAAAAAAATGTTTTGTTCTTCTCTAGCTTTTACACTGCAGTCAGTAGTGTGAGGTCTATGGATCCACAAGCACCAAGGGCCTAGCTTTTCACAGCTTTTCAAACAGACATGCTTGGTAGTGGATGGAGAGAAGGGCTCCTGCAGAGAGTGATTCAACTCCAGACAGGTGCCTAAGTTAGTTGGATATGTCAGCCTCTGGAGAGTGTTATCTCTTTTCACTAGATCATAGAAGAAGTTCAGAGGATGAGCTGAGCTTACATGGCTAGGCCTTCCTGTGGCTTAAGTGTAGATCAGATGAATCCCATTCAGCCTGTCCAGCATTCTTGCAGTCTGTCTGCAAAGACAAGTCTTCACATTGACTGCTTTTTCTTGCTTGGGAAGATGTTTTTGTTGTTGTTGGGAGGAAGAGGGAAATATGATTCAGTAGTTTGAATAGGAAACAGTAGTTTCTTGGTTTGTGTTTAGGGGTTTTTTCCCCTATAAAATGTAAGAACTGCTTTAACAACTTTTTTCCCTCCATTTGCTATGTTTTATGCACAAGAATAACTTTGATTTATTGGCAGTAGATAAATGCTCAGTTGTATTTTCTACCAGCAGTCCTGGTTAACTGGAGAAGTTCCAGCTGACCGGAAATTAGCAAACATGGCACCCATCTCCAAGAAGGGTTGGAAGGATGACCCAGGCAACAACTACAGACCTGTCAGTGTATCCTCTTTTTCGGAAAAAGGTTATGGGAGAGATCATCCTAAATGCTGTTAGGACACGAAGGACATGAAGGACAACCAGGGGATCAGCCCCAGCCAATGAATTTACAAGAGGCAGGTCCTGCTCGATCAACCAAATCTCCTTCTGTGACAAAGTGATCCACTCAACAGATGAGGGAAAGGCCATGAATGTCGTGTAACTAGATTTCAGTAAAGCACTTGACACCGTGTTCCATAACATCTTCTTAGAAAAACTAGCTGCTCACGGCTTGGATAAGTGGATTCCTTGAAAATAAATTGTGTGGGAGTGTTGATCTGTTCAAGGGGAGAAAGGATCTCCAGTGGGATGTGGACAGAGTGGAGCAATGGGTCAAGGACAACAACATGAGGTTCAATAAGTTGAAATGCCAGGTCATGCACTTGGGTCAAAGCAATCCCAGGCAGTGTTACAGGTTGGGGAAAGAGTGCCTTGAGAGCTGTTTGGCAGAAAGGGACTTGGGGGTGCTGGTTGACAGCCAACCTAATACAAGCTGACGTCTCGCCCAGGTAGCCAAGAAGGCCAATGGCATCTTGGCCTGCATAAAGTATAGTGTAGTCAGCAGGGAAGTGATCATCCTGCTGTAGTCAGCATTGGTGAGGCTGCACTTTGAGTACTGTGTTCAGTTCTGGGCCCCTCACTTTGAAAAGGACAATAAAGTGGTGGAGGGTGTCCAGAGAAGCACAACAAGGCTCATGAAAGGACTAGAGAATGTGTTTTACAAGGAACAGCTGAAGGAGCTGGGCTTGTTTAGTCTCAAGAAGAGGAGGCTCAAGGGGAATTCCATCACTCTCTACAACTCCCTGAAAGGTGGATGTGTGGGGGCCAGTCTCTTCTACTGTGCAGTGACCAGACTAGAAGGAATGGCTTTGAATGGAGACAGGGGAGATTCAGATTAGCTATTAGAAATTTTTTTCTTTCACTTTTAGGGTATTCAGGCATCGGAATATTTTGCCCTGGGAGGTGGTGGAGTCACCATCCCTGCAGGTGTTTTAGAGGCATCTGGATCTGGCTCTGGGTGATGCGGTTTACTGGTTTAGGGGTTACAGTGGCAGTGACAGGTGGACAGTTGGACTGGATATTATTGAGGGTTTCTTCCAACATTGATGATTCTATGACTCTAGTGTTAAATATGCTAATTTTCTCATCTTTCACCATGTATTTCCTCAGCTTCAGACAGGCTGTAGCTAGACTACAGAAAGCTTGACTGTTTCCACATTTCTATTACGTTGAAAAGCAGGTAATGTCCTGAAACAATCACCTTCTTAGAGAATCCATAAAAAAACAAAAGGCAAATATAAATACCAAGTTAACAAATTCATAACAAAAATGGGTCCAAACACAGACTTTGAATGTGTGTGTCAACAATAATGAGATCTGGAAAAAAATGAAATTATGAATCTATGTTTAAATGGCTTTTCCACTTACTGTTACAGAAAACATAAATTATACACTTTGTAACCATCTGTAATGTCAGTAACAGCAGCTGCTCCCAATTTACCGTACAGTGCTATTGTACATATTATTTGCTTTGGAAATTGCTTTCAGTTTCTAGAACTACTGATGGTTTGATTTTATTTTGTTAAATGCATTCCAACAATTTACAAAGCTATAACTAGTTAGTAGGAATAACTCTATACTAACAGTGCTTTTGTAGTAGTTATTTCCTTTTTTGCCATCATCTGTAAATGTTTATTTGATATGTTAAGTACATGAGAGACATGTTTGAGTATGTTTATATGTGTAAATCTACAGGTTGGCATAGGCTGACACAGTCTGCTTTCCAGATATTTGTGGAAACTGGTTGCTAATCACTTCTCTTAATCTGACTTCACATCATTTAGGTATCCTCTTATGATAATTTCTTAACTATGGAAAAGACAGTGTTTAAAAGAATAAAAATACCAAAGAGACCAGATATAAAACCTGTTCAGAGGATAGTACTTCAGGAAAAGTTGAGGAAGAAGTAAGAAAAAATTACATTGCAAAAAAATGTTTCAGTGTTTTCTATTGTAAATTTCCTCAAGGTTCAATAACAGAATTTTTAGGTTTCTTTTAGGTATCAGTCATGTTCTTATGTAGTACTTCATACTCCGGGCTAGTATGGAGGTTAGAAATATGTTCTGCCCTGATTCCTGGCTGTCACAAGCTAGGAAAATGAGCTTGTATTAAGTAAAAGGTTTCAGACAGTTTTTACTGGAACGGTACATTACAGCTAGTGATGGATAATAAAAGATAATCTTGACTTGGAAATTTAATCAATTGACTCCATTCTTGATCAAGGACTATAGCATTACACTCATGTTGTCTGACATAAAAATAATTGATGGACTGAATTCAGTTTTTTCCTGGAACATATCAGGAATGTTCATCAGAAACATATTCTGTACAGTGTCAGCCTTATACCTTTGTGGCTCTGTGGATTGTAGCTGCTCCAGGCTATTAAATATCAACCTTCACATTCTTTCATTTTGCAGTCAGCAAGAAATGTTTTGCAAAAGGATGTTATAATAGATGAGAGAACCTCAAAAGGTCTCTCTCACTAAAATTTTAGAAAGTTCATTATTTAAATCATTGGAACATATTCTTTAGTCTCATAATGTCTTCTTTTCCATTGTACTTTCATTAGGTATCTTCTGCAAATTTAATAATCTATTTTCTTACACAGCGTTCTCCTTCTGCCTCATTTTTCTGTCTTTTGTCCTTGTTCTTTTTTCCTTTATTTTCTATATTTACTATCAAGGTTTTGTGGTTTTTTTTTTTTTTTTATTTTCCCCTTTTTCTCACATTTCAAGATTAAGTTTTACGTTCTAATGGTGGATGGATTTGGTGCTTGGGCACAGTTACAAACTTGGAAGTTATCTATTGCCTAACTAATACAACTGCTCATAAATTATCTCCCAGAACTTCATAGAAACTAAGTGCTTGCTGAGTAAATATTTCAAATCACCATTCTCAGAAGTCTGTGAGTGTGTTATTTGTTTATTTATTTATTTCCTTTCCAATTCATCAAAACTCACTGAATGAAAAAACAAAGATCCACTGACTTTCAGTTCTGCTGGGAAGTTGGTTTGGCTGGTTTGGAAGTGTTCTTTTCTGTTTCCAAGGTTTCCAAGATGATACATTTCACAAAGGATAAATGTATTACAGAAATAACTAACCTAAGGAGAAATAACTGTTAATTATTTCTCTTAAAACAAGATAGAAAAAATAACAACAGCAATTTGGGGAAAAACAAAACGCAAAAATAATGAGAAAACAAGATATTAATCTTGTCCTGAAGGTAGCTGGCATTTGGACTTCCTTTTGCCATTCTCAGAATTTAGTAATTTAAGCTATTGGTTTCCAGGAGAAACCAAGTTGTTTCTGTCTCTCCTGTATATCCCCTCTGTTCCAAGTATTATACCCAAGAAGAAGGAAGGAAGGAAGGAAGGAAGGAAGGAAGGAAGGAAGGAAGGAAGGAAGGAATACTTGAAATAAATATTTAGTTGGAATTTTTGTAAGTAATTTATATGGTGAAAAATAGTATTTCTTTATTTTGATAAGGTGAACATACATCATAAAAGTGACAAAACCTGAGACATAAAATGTCTTTTCTACTGGTGTTAAATACGTAAAGAAAAACTGAAATACCAGAAATATTGGCATTCAAGTATTAGCAGAGGAAAATAAAATAAAATAAGGTCAAATGGAATTTGAAGTTCCTTTTTATAGTTATGAATATAAAAATGTTATGCTTCACAATGAACATATGTCTGAAAGTATCCAGGAGTAGGTTGAGAGCCACAATAGTTGCTGCTCTTCCTCCTCTATCCAAGCCTCTCTGTGACCTTCAAAGAGTCCTTCATGCTCCCTATCAGCAAAACAGAGACAATGATATTTAGAGAAGAAATCTGCAGCTACAGCACTTCAGCTGTCAATCTCATCCTAAGAAGGATTCCCAGGCTGCAGGTGATTATAACTGTGGGAACACATTTCTAGTAAAGACACCACTATGGTGAGACATTAAGCTCATCTCCTGCCTTTAAAGTTCTGGTGCATGTCCCTTTTTGTGAGAGGTGTTAACAGCTGAGTCCTAGCCATGTGCTGTCTCTGTTTAAAGCTCTCCCAAATCCACTTGCAGCTGGATAAAGAATTTATTTCCTATGACCCCTGTGGGGAGGCAGAGTGTGATACTGAGCTGTCATCATGTCCCTTTCATGGGAGTGTGGCATCCGGATGGGATCTTGGCAGTTCTCCTGTGTGTGTGCACACATGTAGGCATGCACATCTGCAACTTGATGCCTTCATTCTTTACAGCTTGTGCAGTAACTTGCTCTTCTATGAAACTAAAGCCGAGTGGGGAAAAAAATTGCTGTTGCAATATTTTTTCTATAGATGGAAACGACCATATGCAGGGAAAGGCAAAGGCAAAGGCAAAGGCAAAGGCAAAGGCAAAGGCAAAGGCAAAGGCAGGGTAGATACTAGGAAGTGTTTCATGGAGCCATACACTGTATGTGCGCAGCATTCTTCGCCTAAGCATTGTGGTTTTTCTTTTGTAACACTGTTTTTTAGCCTATGTATTGCTACAAGCCTACTGACTGCAAAACACAGCTGCCATTTTGTGTTCTGGAGCCATAAAGAAGACTTATTCCAGGATATCTGCAAGAGACTTCACTGTGCTTTGTAGGTTTTATTAAAGCTAATCTAAAGAAAAAATTAGAGGCTCCAAGTTCTTTTACATCACGCTTTGAAGTACTGTCTCCTACAAAAGCTGCAAAGACTGAAGGAAAAAATAGAACAAATGAGATACAAATATAGTTTTGAAAATTAATTATGAAGAAAATGGCAGTATTCTTGACGACTGAGCTAATTAACAAGGGATGAAAAAAAAATTACAAGATGGAAAAAACTATGTCAGAGACTCAGTAAGTACATTGCTTAGCTAAGCAAAACCACTTTTCAATTGAACAGTAAACATTAGCATGCCTTCAAAGGACAATATCAAAAATTTTTTAAGCACAAGATTGTTCTCAGTAATTAGAAGCACAGATGTTATTCACTTCAGTCTTCTAATACTCTTTTCAAAGAGTAATTTTTTCAGGTAACTGAAGGCATTAAGAATTCTGATAGAGCACAAGAGGATTGTTGCCACACAGGTTCCCTGTGGATATTCAATGGCTTAATTGAACTGAGTTTGAACTGGTAACTGAACTTGAACTGGGAACTTCTAGCAGAGAATGTTTAAGTGTTCAGAACTAAATATATTCACCTTTCATTTAAATTATGTGTAATTTTTGTTTCCCCCAGAAAAGCACTTCAGCCTTTTCACTCTGTATTTCAATATTTATTCTGGGAAAACCTCCATTTTCATCTTCCTCTTCAGTTTCCATTTAGCCACTAGTGACATCCTTAAAACCAATTCTCTGCTGCCTAGACTGTCAGACCCTGCACACAAGGTGCTGGAGCTGAATCCTGCCAGGAGCTAATTAGTTGCTTGAAACTCCTGTTCAAGTTAAAATTTCTGAGAGTTTCAGACTTTGCCAGGAGAAAAGTTTTCTTATTACAAGATCATGATCCTTTACTTCCAGAGCATGCTGAGAAGAAAAGCCCCTACAAAACAACAAACAACCTGACAGATTACATAGCAGTACAGACCTGGACATATACATTATGGGAGTGGTCACCAGGCAATGCAGCATATTTGTCTCTTTCTCCCAATAATTAAAACTTATTTGTATGTTACGTAGTAGCTCCAAAAGGAGATTAGAAAGTCAGATTTGCACCACAGTAGCAAACAGATTACGGTGAAGACAGACAAATATAAAATACTCAGGATCAAAAAAATTCACCCTTTAGCTTACTCAGGACAGTCTTGTAGTAGAGATGCTCTTGAAGTTCATATCATTTCTCTGCATCCACATAAGGGATTTAAGTTTCCTTCAGCACTGGTGGGTAACCTGCCAAGCTACTAACTATTCCCTCTCTCTCTTTAGATTTTTGTTTATTTTGTACTTTTGTCTTTTCTCAAAGGAAAGGGAGTAAAAAACATGTCTTGGTTTAACACAGAATTTTAAACAGGAACTTAATCCCAGATTATGATTCATAGCTCAAAAACCCGAAAGAAAGAAGCTACATATAATTTTAAAGAAGCTTACTCATCTCTGCCTCCTTTTACCAGGTAATTCCCAGCCTTTTCTCAGCACATCAGTGAAAATTAGCTCAAATAGTGCCTTAGATAGTTTCCAAAAATTCTTTCCTCAGATATATAAATCTTAGCAACTAATCTAGAGTTAAATGAAGGTTAGGCATGAATTGTTGAAGTAACTAAATATGTTTGATGATCTGCCTCATAAATCACAAGCTCAAAACCCTCCACAAAGACTCTTACCTAAACCCAAGAAAACAAAGAAGGACACCCTAGGGACTTGCCTAAGAAGAATTCGCCATGCCATGAACACCTCTGGATGTTTTATTTCTCTAGTGCTCAGGGAAATTCATCTTTACTCCACATTCTGCAGCTGTACTAATGAACTTGGGCTCATCAACTGTTTGCTTGGCCCTGTTTCTAACAGCACTGTAGCTGAAAGCATTTTCGGTCTAAGGGAATCATCACTAAATGCTCTAGAAGAACTACTCTTTCTTTATCCCTTACAAATATGTAATGGCAGGGCATGATAACACACTTCTTTTCTTCTGTTCAGAAAGGAGTCATTCACACTAGAAGAATATATGGTGTGGTTTGACAGATAAGTACATCACCCCGTTCAAATAGTTTCTTTTTTCTTTGTTGCAAAAGGCTCAAAGGGGTGGATACCCAGCCCCTACAATAATAACACTGTAGTTTAGAGGCTCCTTGTAAGGCAGGTAGAGTCCCAATTTCATTGCACTGCATGAGTTCTATGTTCAGTGGGAAAAATATTAAACCAATCTTTATTTTGAAAATCCAACCTATTTAGTACATGCCAAACCAAGATAAATGTTTTCAAATATGTTCTGCATATGTTTAGGGGTAAGAAAAGACATTTTAAGGCAGGAAAAGTCAGCTTTCTTTTCAAAGCATAAATCAGATATATAACAGAAAACAGAAGAAATTTAAAATTTGTAGAACACAAGTTATACTAAAATGTGTATAGTGTGAATGGAAAATTTGCACATTTCCTCAGTGCAGTATGCAAGAGAGATTTACTAGGAGATGAAAGGAAATGTACTACATGATACTGAAATTAACTTTTCCCCCTAATGATTTGGTCTCACAGAAATGTACTAGCTGCTGCGGCTGGCAGACTTTTAAAATTCCATGCCCGCAGTTCAGAAATAATTTTTTGGAGGGAATAATTGAGAGTATGACAGTTTGTCTACAAATATGTCACTATGTGTTTACTTCACCGTGTGTCAATTGGATTAGTTCCTTATTCAGGGAGAAGAAGCTGAATCAGCCGTTGCAGATTGCCTGCTGCCTCGTCTGCCTCTGCAGCCTGGAAAGGACCCCTCCTGCTACCAAGGAAAGCAGGAAGTAAAAATCCAAATACTGTGCCCTTGACTTGGTTATGGAAAAAAACAGGTTAGTAATAAATTAAATGGGCTTCTATGGAGACAGCTGTTAGCTGTATGCCTCAATTTACCCATTTTCTGCACAATAGTTTGTGTAGGTGTCAGAGGAATCTCAATAGTTCACCAATTACTGGAAAACTCTGAGTTAAATGTTTGGCTGAATGATGGCTGTATGTTTTTTAATTCTGCTTTTCCCTCTGCAAACAGCTGATGCCTGCATTAAGCTAAGATCAAATGAAAAAATGTATTCAGCATTTCAGAGATACCCAGAAGCAAAATAGCAATATCAGGAGCTAAGCTTTCTTACGCTTCCTTTGTATATGTCAACTTATATTATCCTGGGTGATGTATCATCCTTCCCAGTGTACTTAATATTATAATGAAAGTGGATCATTAATATGGAAAGTCACGAGACTGTTTCTTTCATATGCAAAATAAAGCACATGCAACCACACCTCTGATGTGAACTTTTGAACGCGGAAGCTGCAAAAATTGCTTTTTACACAGCCCTGTGAGTTTTGATATGACCTACTACTGGCTTTTTTTTCCTAACAGATGAAAAATATTCCTGTTCATGGTCAGAAACTACCACACTAACCTGTGATAGCTGAATCATGGAAGGTATATATGACCTCTTTCTAAAATGTTTGTTCTGATTTCTTTTAGTATGAAGATGCAGCACAGAAGTGGAAAACTCAATAGAAATATTCCCTAATATCCTAAGAGAGATAAATATTACTGTGAAAAAAAATTGCTTCTCTCTTACTGTTTCTTTGTCTTTAACTCTCTCTAAGGTACAAATCCTTTTATTTCTCTAGCTGTGGCTTCTTTTATATTGGTATCTCCATTTCATTTGGGGTTGTTTTTCCTTTCTTTGCTGCTTTTTTTGTCTGTTTGTTTTGTGTTCATTTAATTTATATGTATTAATAGAACTAGAATGGGAAAAATAAAACAAACTAGCAAAAAACCCAAATAAAGGGGCAAAATTAAGCACTGAGCACATCATGCAGACTCTAGGGTACTGCTACCAGCTCCAATAGGCTAATTCTTCTTTCTTAGAAGCTGGTTAGTGTAATTAGAGATTTCTCTGACAACAAAGTAGTATTTTGCTTTTTTATTATGATTTATGTTTAGGGGTTTTATTTCGTTTGGGGTTTTGCATGTGGTTTTGCGTCTTTGTCTGTTGCCATTTAAATTCTAGATACAATACTCAGATTATTCTCAGTGGAAGAGCAGTTTCGTTGCTCATCCCTGATATTTTACCTGAATTATTTGGAGCAGCCAGGATAAGGTTAGCTTCCTCTCGGCTATTTTGTGACAGTCTTTTTAGGAAAATGTTTTACCCTAGTATAGACTACAAACATTTTAAAGAAAAATTCAACCCAGTTATGAAATCTGCTCCATAGATCAATGCAGATTAAAGTTAACATGATAGGATGTGGCAACAGAATCTTTCTGACAAGTAGATTAAAAGGGCCAAATTTCTATGAAAGAAAGAGGAGAAGGGAAAAAGAGAAGAGAAGAGAAGAGAAGAGAAGAGAAGAGAAGAGAAGAGAAGAGAAGAGAAGAGAAGAGAAATAAAAGGATCAGTATTCCAGAAGGATCCACAAATCACTTCTCCAGATCACTCAGAAGAAGTCACCCTGCATAGAAATCACTTAGCAGCTGAAGGCTTCAGTTTTCAGTATAGGCCCTTAACTTATTATCTCTTACCCAGGAATTCAACAGAGCCTGTAATGTCAGAACTGAGTATTAATGAACCTGTCTTTTTACAGCTATGACAAGATTTGACTCTTCTGACTATAAAGCTCCCCTTCTATGAGACAAAGGATATACATAGCTCAAAAGAAATACAAAGCACCATGTTTAAGGCTGAATCGAAATAAATGCCCTACCAAACTCAGCAAAGTGTGTTGTATTGGTGATGAGTTTACCAGTTTAGAAATGTATACTTGAAAAAGAGGATCCTCTCTGGCTGCCTTAGTATTTCCAGCATATCCCATAATAAGCTTAATGGTTTGCCAGGTAATTGCATCATTAGTAAAACGGTGTTCTTGTTCAGTTACAACTTTCTATTGGCTTAGAGAAAGGATTTCAAATTTGCATTTAAATGAAATTGAGCAAAGTGTGATAAAGGCTTCAATTAAAAGGCCACCTGTTTTTGTTAATTCATTTTTAATAGGAACAGTAAATATTTTCAGTTGATGCACTTTCTGCTGCAAGATTAGTACATTCTTCTCTTCTTTATCTTCAGTGTCAGACACCCCTCATTAGAGGAGTCTGTCATTTTCTCTGACTAGAGGAACCTGTCTCAAGCTTTATGAATCTGTTAGTACAAGACAAATAACAAAGTAAACCAAAGAGCTATTTAGAAAATGCAAGCAAAAACACCCCAACATATGATCAAAGTAAATTCTTTAAATAAATTATTTCAAAAAATCAATTAGTTCAAAGGCTGGGGGGAAGCTGGTTCCTCAAACAAAACACTCAAATTCTTTCTTCATTTACACGCTTCTTGGAGGTTACTGATCTCACTTGGGCACACTGGTAGGAAACAAAAGTAGTCTTCCATGTCACAATTATGTAATGCAATTAAAACTTAAGGATTACAAATATGTAAAACACAATCATGACAAGCAGCTTTTGTGGAGTATAAACCCAGCTGGTGTTCATGGAGTATAAGCTTCAACTGACATCTGGAAACATTAAATCTTTCTATAAAATATCTTCCTTTGATGCTAGATTTTTCATTTTTTGGTCTTGTCTAATAGGTTTACGGGTCTGGTTTTGTCCATTTGCCATTAGAAATATAGAAGCTCATCTTGCTTTTCTAATATTTTTAAAATAATTGTTGCCATAATTGCTTCTGTTTTCTGTTTACTGCAACCATAACTACTAATTTGCTAACAACCACTACACATCTGTTACAACACAAGCTTAAAAATCCAAAATATCCATAAGAACAACTTGCAGGGGACACCCTTCTCTTTGGCAATGCAGTGTAAGCATTTAAATAAAGAATTGAAGCATTTAATTAGTGTGTGCTTGTTTCCTGCTAGCAGGACATCATAGTAGTAAATAAATGGATTAAGTTTCTTGTGACACAAGCTGGGAGACATCTTCACAGTTGCTTTTCATTCCCAGATGCCTATTTAAGGGAAGCACAGGGGTCCAATCCCGCTTTTAAAAACTTTATCTTTGATTTAAATTATGACTGTTTTTTAATGCTATGTGGTTTTCCACAATGAACTTAACGAGGGATTATGTTTTCCATTTCTGGTTGAATGAAGAAAGAAATTAACAGAAATGTAAATAGAAGACATTCACATGAAACTGCAGGTTAGGGGGTTTATCCCCTATTTGTTACAAGTTAAACATTTACAAAAGAAAATAAATGCTGCAGAACTCTCCTTGCCTCTTCCCCTCTCTTGTGCCCCTTCCCCGATATGTATTTCTGATTGACATACTCATATAATTTGTTTGTTTTTATATTTACTGGATGAAGGAATATATCAGGAGTTTTAAATAATTGATTTTTACTTGGCTCAGGTTCTACTTCTTAACTGGTAATTGCTGCAGTTGTTTTCTTTTAATGCTTGCAAAGCTGAACCAAAAATATCTCTTGAAGTTAAGTTCAGCTTGACTACATGTTGCAAGTGGTTTGGACCTAATGTTCTGCCATTAAATAAATATTTTAATATTTTTCTTTAATGTTACATTTATTGGGTTTGCATGGCAAGGCTTTAGTAGTTGGGGGGGCTACAGGGGATGTTTCTGGGAGAAGATCCTAGAACCTTTCTCCATGTCTGACAGAGCAAATGCTCCAGCCGGAAAAAAAACCTGCACAACTTTGGACAAATTGAGGAGTGAAACCATATGAGAGAAACTCTTCAGACACCAGAGTCAGTGCAGAAGGAGGGGGAGGAGGTGCTCCAGGCACCAGAGCAGCAATTCCCCTGCAGCCTGTGGTGCGGACCATGGTGAGGCAGCTGTGCCCCTGCAGCCCATTCATGTCCACAGTGGAGCAGAGATCCCCCTGCACCCCCTCCATGGGGGACCCTGCACCAGAGCAGTTGGGTGCCTGAAGGAGACTGTGACCCTGTAGGGCACCCATGCTGTTCCTGGCAGGACTTGTGACCCCACAGAGGACCCATGCTAAAGTAGCTCATGATGAACTGCAGCCTGTGGGAAGGATGCAGGTTGGAAAAGCTCATGGAGAACTGTCTCCTGTGGGACTGACCCCACACTGCAAAAGGATAAGAGTTTGAGGATTCTGCCCCCCGAGGGGAGAGTGACAGAGACAACTTGTGATGAACTGACCACAACTATTCCAAGCTTCCGTGAGACATTTTAGGGAAGAAGGCAAAGAATTCAGAAGTGAAGTCGAGCCCAGGAAGAAAAGAGGGATGAGAGGAAACTGTTTTTAAGACCGCATTTATTTCTCATTAATCTATTCTGATTTGTTTGGTAATAAATTAAATTAACTTTCCCCAAGTCGAATCTGTTTTGCCTGTGATGGTAAACCATGAGTGATCTCTGCCTGTTCTCATGTTGACCTACGAGCCTTTTGTTGTTTTCTGTCCCCTGTTCAGCTGTGGGAGAGAAATAGAGTGGCTTTGGTCAGCACCTGGTGTCCAGCCAGGGACAAGCCACCACAGAAGGCTAAAGAAACTGGAACAAAGCACATAAATAACTGATTTTAGTTCAGCTCTAAGGGTCAAAAGACTATAAATAGCTACTATCCCTTTAGAGAAGGGACTGTTTTATGCTCTCCAACCCAGTTCAGAGGACTCAGTGCTCTTTCTCTCATTCCCCTGGTAAAGCAGTATATAAGTTAATTATCGCTGTAGCTGTTACAGTTTAAACTGAATGGGGAAAAGAGACTGCATGAAAATCAAGCTGAATAGTAGTAGTGGGAAACAGCAGCTTTTTACTCAATGGCCATCTGCAGCGCTACAATATGAACATCTAAGATATTGACCTGATCGCTGTAAAGGTCATAACATTCTCTGTGACTGAAATGGCAAGTGAAAAAGCATATGTACTCATCTAACTCCTGCAGAATTAAATATCTAGGTATATATTCCAAATTTAGAAGTGCACATTACCTTTATTTAAAGATATTAAAGGGTGGAGATAAGTTCATTTTTTTTCAGTAAAGAACTAGATTCAATAAGCAGCTGGGTTTTCTGTAGCTTTTACCACCTATCTCCTATAAAAGCATAATTAAGGATATCACCAAGTGGAAAATTTGAAAACCCTAACACAATAAAGTTACACTAAAGAAACAACAATTCTACTTTCATTTGCATAATTATTTATTAATTTAATTTAAAAATTGCTTAATAGGTTTTGGAATTTTGAACTTTCAAGAGAAATACACAAGTTTTACTGACGAGCTTTTTTTTTCCCCGAAAGAATGCTTTATAAACCTGTTCTGAGACACAACTCTATTACCTCAAATTCTAAGTAACTAATTTTTACCAGTGGACAAAGACAAGTGTTTCTCTGATCAATCCTCTTTTTTAAGGGAAGAAAAAAATTTATGGCTATCACATTAAATATTTAGATATTTGGATAATTGCACATTATTCATAGCGAGGATAGTGAACCATTTCTCAAGAATAAAACAACTGGTGATGAACAAAATTCATATACTTCTAATTGTGACACCTATTGGCCAACAGAGGAAAATATTTAAACATCTCATTTTGCTGATTTCTGAAAATAAATCTGAAGCATAACCTCTAATTGATAGTTTGAAACCCTGGAAACTTCTTTTTCAAAGAAGAATAAAGTAAGTACAGAGCGCTGTTTGTTGATTTTGGGTTTGTTTTTTTTGTTGTTGTTGTTGGTTGGTTTGTTTGTTTGTTTGTTCATTTATGGCAGTTTTTATTTGTTTGTTTTATTGGTTGACTAGTGAAGAGTCTTGCCAGTGATTTGAGGTTGGGCTGAGAGAACTCTTGGCCCTGATGTCCCCTAATATTACAGAAGTGAATTTGTGAGCCTCACCTGAATGACACAATGGGATAGGAATTTACCCTGGTAGGTTGCTGGCAGCTAGCAGGGAACAGTGACATGGCAGATAAATCCACCATTATGTGGCTCTGCCAACTGCTGCTTACCCCATTGCATGGACAAGATAAACACAAATGTAGTAGGCATGTCGCTGTCATTGGGTTGAGTTGTACCATTCCTTTCAGCTTCTCTGCCCTGCTCTAAATCAGTAAAGAAGCCATAAACCACACATCACAATTAAACCACCCTTTGGACATCTGTCCATCTCAGAAGAAATGCTGGCTAGATATTTATCCTTACCTTTTTCTACTAGTGAGGACTTTTTGATTTATCCTTGTCACAGAGGAGGTTTAAAACATCTGAAGGTTAGTTTAACATAGTAGAGGAGGGCAGGGGGTGGGACAGGAATTTTAATACTTTGTCAAGTAATGATATTATCTTCTGCTAACTATTTTTCTCTGGAAATCTTATTTTGCCCTGCCGTGCTGTTCCCATTTCAGCTTAGTTCATTGCATAGGTACCATTGAAACTCTTCAAATTGATCCAAAACATGGGTGACCCCATACCCTTCTTTGTTCATGTAGTGGGAATAACACACCTCAGAAGAGTTATAGTTCAGCATGGTATTGAATTCATCCGAAAACTTTGCAAAGAAATCTCTTGCTCAGCTTTAATTAGGATTAACCAGTCAGAGGTCATAGTCTGTTCTGGTTAATACCTCTTCTACCACCTGAAATATAAATGGATTATAAGATTAAGTCTAGTTCCTGAATATGTTAAAGACATATTATGCCTGTAGATGATATAGTTTAAAAAAAATTATGAAAGAAAGGTTTTCCACACTGTTGTATTTTTATTTTTTTAATAGAGCTTAGCTCCACTTTTTTTTAAACAATAGTTTAAGAAGATTTTACCTCCACATATCTCTGATTCACATCATATATGCAGGATACCTCACACATCCAGTTTAGGTTTCATCAAAGAATCTCATTTATCACTTCCAAATTGTGTTGCTTTCTCAAAAAAAACCAGAAGAAAAACTAACATTTTGCCTTCAATAATATGGGAAATAGATAAAACAATTTTTTTAAGGTCTGATAAATCTTCAGAAGCCATTATGATAATAGTAAGGAAAAATGGATGTCAGTTACACAAGCAGTTTAACATTGATGGCATTTGCAAGACACCTTTCACTTTTACAAAAACACGCTGAACTTACATTTGAAAAATTACATGATGGAAATAAAAGGAAGAGAAGTAAATTGCAAGCATAAAGCCATATGCAAGAAATATACTTAACCATCTAAGCGAAGACGAAGGGAAGGTGAACAAGAGTATGGATGGTTTTGTATGTGCACATAAGACAGAATATATATATAGACACATACAATTATGTGTTTATATATATACATTCCATATAGGTGAAAAAATATGTGATTATCATAGTTTATATTGTCATAGTTCCATCATAGTTGCATGCATTTTTCCTGCAAGTCCAGAAAATATGTTTCAAGTTCAGAGTCTTATAGAGAGTGTCGAGCTAACTCATTACCTATAAGTGATCATAATTACACAAGAAATTAATTTAATGTCATGATTAAAAGCACCATTGGAAACAAGGTTTGTTCCTGAGCTCAATGAGAACTCAAAGAGAGTGCAAAGATTTTGATGGAGACCTTGCCCTAGTGAGCATCATTTAATGTATTGCAAACAGTTCTCTTTTCCTGTCAACTTTCAGTATTAGTCAGCTTCTTTATTGAACTATCCACTTTTCTGCACTTTTAATCAAATTCCCTTCTCCACAACATTATCTGAGATCCCTTATGAAGTGGAGATGTTTCACTTTAAGCAGCCCTGTCATTAGAAGAGTTAGTCTTTGCCTAATACGAAGGTCAGTTGAAACCAATGCATCATCTACTCTCCTGTAGCATTTGTAACATTTGTCCCATGTGGAATAATTTAAATGATTTCTGAACATGATGAAATACTTTATTATTAACACATACACATATTTATCTTATTTTTTTCTAACATTTAGTGCTAGAGGAACCTCCCTTCCCCTACTCCACAAACAGTTTTTTGATCAAAGGTCGTTAAGCTTTCTCTACATAAGATTCAATCTAAAATTACTTGATACAGGTGAACATTTATATCAGTTTAGGACTGCACCCAATACAGATCTAAGTCCAAAATGAAAGGAGAGGTGGATGGAAATTATGTGATCCTGGATATATTACCTGCTGTGGGAGTGCCTGCTGTGTTGGATATTGTTAATGGGACAGCAAAATTCCCCTTAATCTCCCTGGTAAATCTCCAATTTATCTCAGTCGTTGCGGTTGTCATTAATTTTAACATTTTACTTGGGGTTGTCTAAAGCTTTGAATGAACTTTCATGTAGGAGAAAGTCAAGTGAATTATGAAAAAAATGAAACATATATATATTTGTTTTCTTCAGAGACATCAATATCAGTCTATAAAATCAGGAATTACTAAAAAATTGTATTTTTCCCTGGAAATTCACAGTGAATTTTAAGTGCAAAATTCTGACGGTAACTATTAAGATATCATGTTGAATTTCACTGAAAGTATAAGAGGGGTCTTTGTGTTTATTTTTGATGCCTGATACAAAACTCCTGCCTACTGAAGTTCATTTCCTTTCATACCTTTATGATTTGCAATCATATAACTTGTTTTCTACTGAGGCTTTTCTAGCAGTTGATCATTTTGTGTCCTTAGTTCATGATGAAATAGAACTTATTTTGATCCCCATAAATTTTAATTTAATCTAAAACACAAATTTTCCTTGCTAACGCTAGTTTTCTTCAATATTCTCCATTAAGTTTGATTTTAAAATATAATTTTAAAATAAATTAACTGAAGAAAAATGGTATTTAGAAATTATGTACATGTGAAAATGAAAGCTTAGAGAACTGCATAGCCTCTCTGAAATAGATAGCTCTAGACTCCACCACCTTTCTTATGTCAAAGAAAATACAGGGAAAATGGTTTTCTTTTCAGGGTTGAAAAATATTTTTAGCATATTACACATATTGTTGCTCGTCTACTTATTCTTGTTGTTCTTAAATGCATCATTATGTTATTATATACTTCCATTTATTGTTTAAAAGGTATTTTGCAGTTCTACTATATTCCAACATTTTTTAAAAATCACTTCATGTACATAGGAAATTAATCTGAAACTTGGTCTTAACAGAACCATTGCTAAGAAGATACCTGTCAAAACTATTCAAAGGTTAGGATATTTCAAATCTGGTGAACTTGGCAGCGGAGAGATTTTTGCCATACTTAAAAATTTTCAAAATATGCTGTCTGGGTGTACAAAACTAATTTCATATAGAAAAAGTAGAATACTTTCAATCTGTGTGACTATGATCACTTTGTAAATGTGCCTCAGTGTTTCAGCATATTGAATGCTGGAAAAGTGAAATACTTTTCATAGTTCTGAAATTGCTTTGGTGGATGAACATAAAGTAATTGAAAACTTTTGTTACACAGCTTTTAATGCCAAATAAATTTTTTTTTCAATAGTGTACTTTACTTCATTATGCAATATATGAGGCAAGCAATTAACTTCAAGCAAATACTCATTTTCATTTCCCATTAACTCTGTAGTCATAGGGATGTCCTCCAAAATTAATCTTAGGGGTACTGGTTGCAAATGATGGTATGTTGTCAAAGTTCAAACCGGTTGATTGTACTATAATTTTTCTTTCTTCAAATACTTCTAATACAGTTTCATTGATGTCCTGAAGATAATCAGGCAAACTGTGGTGTTAGTCCCCTTCCAAGTGTGCATCATGGAACAATGATCACAAACTTCATTGTATTTCTGCTAGATACAGGGGAAAATATACAGTTTTCAGCAAATTAACTGGGTTTTTTTTTCATACTGGAAAAAGTTGATCTATTGTTTACAACACACAAAGATTTTGCTCTCTTTCATTCCATGGATTAATCTTGGAAAATGACAGCATTTGACTTTTTTATCCTGAAGTAAACATTATGCAATATTATTGGCAGATTCTGTTGCTTCTGCTCAGTTTTTTTATTTCTAATTATTACTAACAAAAAAAAGCTAAAACATTCTATTCCTAGAAGGTGTGGTAGGATTATTGTCATATGGAACTGATTAGCCTATTTCCTTGCCTCATTACCTATATTACCTGGAATGCAGTATTCAATAAACTTTGCAATAAAACATACGAGCAGCATAAAAAGAAATAATTTTGTACTTTTTTTAATTCTAATTTTTCTTTAATAAGGATTTTGTATGTCTGTGCTTTCATTCCAAATATGTAAATTTGGCACACTAAATATGATAGTGGTGAGTTTTTTTGTTTGTTATTTGAGTAGGATATAATATTGTTACAGACTCAGTGTTTATATTAAAGACTACATTAAACACAAGGCATGGATGGCCAGATGCAGTGCAAACCTGACACAGAAGCACCATCTTGTTCAAGTCAGAGCAGGTATTTCTTCAAGCAGTGGGACAAAGGTTCTGCTTCTGAGACCAACAGGAGCAAATGCGGGGATTTAGCCTGTGTCCCAACCACCTCAATCTGATGAAGTAATGCCCATGTGCACTGAGAAGGACAGACAGACTCCTTTAGCACAAATTCATGGTACAATTTGATTTTAAACCTTTGGGTTCAACCCAAAACCCTTTAAAACTTGTGATGCCTCTAGGTCTTCTGAGGCTGTGCTTATGGTAGCAGTTCTGTCTCATAAAAATCTGAATTTTAACGGCATATACAGTTTTTATTGTGGCTATTGTTATCCTTAGAACTCTGATCACTGTTGGGTTTAGATATTTTTATTTTCAAGAGGCTTTCCCATATAATTATTGTTAAGTGAGCAGATACCCTTGTGCCGTGGACATTGCTCTTTTCCCTGTTCCCACGCAAACAGAAACACATTTTGTACTGGTGAGTACTCATTCAAGTATAAGGCAAATAAAAATTTCACTGGATAAGGAAAAGTCACTGGGGTGATTTTTCGGCCTAGGATTTGTAAGTCATGTAGGACATTTGCATCCCTTCTATGTGTTCAGATGAGTCGATATACCACTAGAAGCACTGGCAAGCTTGCATGTGTGAAACCATGATTTTTTACGTCAATATGAGGACAAGACAAACCAAAATAATAGTGATCTGTGTCACAGGAACTAAATATCCACTAGAATATTTATGACTGTGGATTTTTTATACTCATTATCCTGTCCTACTTTGTACAGTTTTAAAATATATTCATTATGAATTATGAGGGGTTTTTTCTCATTTTGCAAGAATCTTAGCACAAGATCTAGGCTCCAGCTTTGTTGCCTTTAGCTCCACAATACCAGGATTAAAGTTATGAAGCCCACAAAAGGGTATTTTTACCCAGGCATGAATTTCATCCTATATAACTAAATGTAAAATTACTAAGAACAGAAAACCATCTTCCACTCAGAATTTCCACCAGCAATACTTAGAATTACAGTCATCTTCTGCAAATATAAGTGTTTGTATCATAGTATATTTTAAGTAATCTTTAGGGGGTTTTTTAAGTGTGCTTTCTCTTTTCCTAAACTTAAATTTTAAGAATTTTACCAAAAGGAAGGAAGTTATATCAGTAAAGCAGTACAATATAATTTTTTTTCACTTTGTCATTTATTTTGTAATGCCATTTATTTGAGTTACACATCTAAGATGTCCTCTATCCTCTAATAATTTATCAAATGTATTAATAATCTATTTATTATTCATTACATTTGTATACCAGTGAAGTAATTTATTAAAGCCAAGACTGCGTCCTTGTGGCCAAGAAGGCCAATGGCATCCTGGGGTGCATTAGGAAGAGCATTGCCAGCAGCTCGAGGGAGGTGATCCTGCTCCTCCACTCAGCCTGGATGAGGCCACATCTGGAGTGCTGTGTCCAGTCCTGGGCTCCTCAGTACAAGGGAGACCTGGAGCTCCTGGAGTGGGTCCAGCAGAGGGTCCAGATTGCGGGAGTGGTGCCAAGCAAGAGGACAAGAGGCAATGTGCAGAAATTGATGCACAGGAATATCCACAAGAATATGAGACAGACCTTCTTAATTGTGTATGTTACTGAGCACTGGGACAGATTGCCCAGAGACATTATGGACTCTCCCTCCCTGGAGATATTTAAGAACCACAATCCTGTGCTCTAGGATGACTCTCCTTCAGCAGGAAGGTTGGACCAGATGTCCCACTGTGATCCCTTCCAGCCTGACCCACTCTGTGATTCTGTGATTGATTCTTTAAATAGCTGCTGTCCGTAGGCTGGACAGATCTCCCAAAAATCCATGAAAAATCCCAGAATTTTAGGTCCTGATTTTTAGCACAAAATACACAGCACTCCTAGCTTTCTTTGGAAGTTTCCAACAAACTGAAATATTCAGAGCTTTTCAAAATCACCATATTGTTGATTTACTCTTGAATTCTTTTGTTCAAATTGACAATGATGGAGTAGAAGCTTTGTTGTCGATAACATATTGAGATACGTGCTTTAAATTTAATTAGGGCAGCTTGCTGAAAACTACAGATAGCATGTTATATGCCTTTCATACGAAAAAAAGAGAAGTAAGAAATAAGGAATAAAATAAAATTGTGAAATGTTCTCATTCCTTTGTCATGAACAATCATCATAAAAATTTAGAAAGTTAAGTTAAAAACAGATAATGAAAAAAACCTCACCACTCAAAAAAAGCCCAACCAACCCCCTTCCCCCCAAAAAAAACCTAAGAAAGAGAATGAAATATCTGTCAAATAAATAATTGCATGCATTGAGACCTTAATGCTTAGTTAGGAAATACTCCAAGATCACATCAGATAACATAATGAAGATAATGAGGAGAAAATAAATTATATATTTCAAAAGTGAAAAACTATGTTTCTTCCATAAAAAAAAAAAATTAAAAATGCAGGTAATAATTTTTAAAAGCCTAAAACTCAACATTTACAATACTGACCAATATTGTACTATTAAGGACTTGTGTTTTGAAACTTTGCAATCAGCAGTAATTTAGAGTTTCAATATATAAAATAACAAAAAACGGGATCTAAATTATTTTTCCATGTGTAATTTAAATATACATTTAGAAAGGAACTTAATGTCTTCAAAATAATGACAGGAGTACAACTGGGATGGTGTTTGGCACAAGAAGCAGCATCCTGTGTTAAGATTCCACAGTGCTGCTGGGGTGGGGCAAAATCAATTATCTCTGAAAAGAAGTCCCATAAGTCATCAGGTTGAGTGAAGTACAGCTTATTTGGACTACAGTGGGTGTGAAGACCTGTCTGAAATTCTATGGGCAGGTGTTTCTTGAAAGACTTGTCAGTGCTTGCTGAACACTCCACCACTTAACTGACAACTCTGAGTCCTTCCTCAAAACTTGCTGTTTAACCTATTTGTTAGGGTAGTTAGGAAGCGTGTTTTAAGTAATCAGTGAAGGGAGAAATTTCAACACAAATTTTCTCTCCATGAGTGTTCTAAGTGTAGGAATATTGCACCAGGAAAAGTTTTCTGTCATTTCTTTTTAATGGATACTGCCCTAAGAGCTGTGTTTTGACAAATCAAGGAATAAATTCCAGGATGGTGAATTTAGAAATCAGGTGGGGAATGTGTACTTCCAGAGTGTCAGTGAAGGCTGGGCATAAAATAGGATCCAAACTGTCACGGAGAACAACTATGAAAAAAGCTAACTCTTCCCCAGCCAAAAGCAGCACAATTATCCACAAAAAAGTGTTTCTGAGCACACAGAGAAACTTGTGGTATTCATACTGAGACCAGGATACCAGTAGAATCAGAGTTTCTTGTTAATTAAGCAGTAGCTGAGCATAAGTTTTCAGGATAATCATTAAATGCAGTTAAATGCTTTAGAGATGTGAATCCTTTGGGAAAGATTTCTCCTTTTTTGGACAGTTTTGCCCATAATCCTACTGAGCCAGCCAGTTCAGTGAGCTGATAGTCACCAATATCACTGGTACCATTTTTAGAATTCCCTTACGTTGTCTCATCAAAGCATTTTAGAGGTAAATCACATGTAGTATGGATGTAGAAAAAATACTTAAGTGCTACAATTTTCAGTGGCTTGATTTCTTCTAAGTCTTGTGTTTACTGTACCACATTCTGCATTCTCCTTCTTTTTCCATATGTACAATTCACAGAATCACACAATCACGGAATATACTGAGTTGGAAAGGACCTGCAAGGATCATCGAGTCCAGTTCCTGACTCTGCACAGATCTGTCCTCAAGAGTCACACCATGAGCCTGAGAGCATTGTCCAAACACTTCTTGAACTCTGTCAGACTCGGGCTGTGACCATTGCCCTGGGGAGTCTGTTCCAGTGCCCAACCACCCTCTGGGTGAAGAACCTTTTTCTAATATCCAGCCTAAACTTTCCCTGACACAACTTCAGGCCATTACCGTGGGTCCTGTCACTGATCACCACAGAGATCAGTGTCTGCCCCTCCTCTTCCCCTCATGAGGAAGCTGTAGACTGCAATGAGGTCTCCCCTCAGTCTCCTCTTTTCCAGGCCGAACAGAAGAAGTGACCTCAGCCACTCCTCAGAAAGCTTGCCCTCAAGTCCCTTCATCATCTTTGTTGCCCTCCTTTGGGTGCTCTCCTATAGCTTAATGCCTTTGTTATGTTGTGGCACCCAAAACTGCACACGGGACTTGGAGTGAGGGCAGAGTGGGACAATCCCCTCCCTCGCCCAGCTGGTGCCTGGTGCACCCCAGGACAGGCTTGGCCCTACTGGCTGCCAGGACACACTAATTCATCTGCGACTGCTCCTGATTCCTTTATATACACATTCTTCCTTTCCTTTCTCTTTTTGTTGCCTTTTGTGACTCTGTGTCTCTTTTTTCTTTTCTGTTTTTATCATTCCTTCTTCTTCATCCAGACAATTCTTGTGATATTTGTACAACAGTTGGCACTAAATGATATACAACAGTCAAACTTCACTTGAAATTCAACACTGAATACTTCTGAGATATGCTCTGCTCATACTAGCTCAATGTTATTGATCAATGACAGCAAAGAACTGTAGAACAAAAGGAGATGAAGGGATGACAGAAATCACAAAAAACCGCAGCAGAAGTCTTCCTACAGACACATGAGACATTCAATGACACTGAGCCCAGGTCACTACAGTGTATATTTCTCCAACTGACTTTTGTAGGTATAGGCACAAAATTACAGGTCTTATTAAACAGAAGTCTTAGCAAACAAGCAGAGAGTTACATTGTGGTTAGGGTTATGGCATTACAGTCATCTGTAAGCAGAAAAAAAGGGGTTTTCAGTATTTTTCAGAATATTCTATTATATTTCATTTCAAAAATTATTTTGATTCTCTACGGATAAGCATATATTTTCAGAGTTTAAATATTTCTGTGAGTGTCTTCCTTCATAAATTACCACTTTTACTAAGTTTATAGGTATTTTTTGAAACAATTTCAAATGAACCATATGCATTGAGTTCCTACTAAAAAGTGTGTAATATTTTCACATGAAAAATTAGATCCCTATGCTGTGATTCTTCTGTCTCAGCTCATGGCATGTATTGAATTTATATCTGCTTTTTTTTTTCTGTCAAGCTTTTTCCCAATAATGAGTATTAAAATGATTATATAAAAATAAATTGCATTACACAGTATTGTAATGTTTTCAAAGATGACATTACATTAGTCTAACACAGGTCAATCTTCTTTGCTCCTCTAATAGCATGGATAATACCTTGCTTCGTGGGTGTTTTTGCTCTTGTTATTGCTGATTTTCTCTTTTTTCCTGGAAGAAATGTGCAACATTTCCCGGCACACATAAATAAGGTCTGTTTTTAGATTGTACTGCGGGCACCATGTCTAGGTTTACTTCAGCCGCTAAATCTAATAAACATCTACTGGGATAGTAATTTTTAAGTTCAAGTTCAATATCAAACATGTCAGCAGTGCACTTAGCAAGAAGCAGGGCAGCAGTTTGAAGAAAATGCAGATCCAGTCACCAGTAATTTTTATCAAATTATAAACCCTTGTTATAGTGCTGGGATTTCATCAGCTAACATTACTAAAATAAAAGCAATCCTTCTGCAGGAGGTGATTGCTTTGCTTAGGCATAGGTAGATTAAACACCAATTCATTTACATACTTTTGACACACGCTCTGCCACGCACATCTTCATTATCCGCATTTGTGAAATGAATGCTACATTTTGCAAAGTATTATCAGGAAGTTTCATGCTGATCAGAAATGGACTGGCATTCACATTTATTTTCTTATAGCTACTGATGTCATTTTTCATTCAAGTTTTTTTTTTTTTCTCCTTGTAAAATAATTGCTGATAACTTAAAAAAAAAATTAATCATCATATTTAGAGGTGTGTAATACTGTGGTAAATTATGCACATTTATTTTAGAGGGATTAGTTCTACAGTAGGGTACTGAAGTTCTGTGTGTATTTGGCAGGTAGATTAAAGATACTGAATACATTTTTCAAACACCACAAATTATTTCTGGGCTATGATTAGAGAGAGACATAGAGGATGCCCTATTTTAGGAAGTCTAATCCAAAATTTAAAGCATTAAAATTTTTGTGTGCTGATGAATTCCAAAGTTACCTTGTTCCACTACACATCTATTAAGTTCTGAGATAGGTAAATGGTTTGATGTCTAAATTCAAAACAACTCCTAAAGTAGTTTTCCACCCAACTAGGACTAGATTCAAAAAATTTTTTTGACAGTCACATTATGACCTGAATATTCCAGCTGGAGAACCTTTCAAATGAGGAGAGACTGAGAGAGCTAGAATGGCTCATCCTGGAGAAGAGAAGGTTCGGGGTGATCTTAAAGTGTATGAATACTTGATGGGAGGGAATGAAAGATCCAGACTCTTCTCAGCAATGCCCATTGACAGGACAAGAAGCAATGGGGAAAATTTAAAATCCAGGAAATTCTATCCAAACACAGGAAATAACTTTTTAGTTTGAGGGTAGTAAAATACTCTTACAGGTTGCCCAGAATTTGTGGAGTCTCCATCCTTGGAGATTTTCAAAACTCAATGGAACATTGTCCCAAGCTTCTAATTAAGAAGGATAATTGGGTTGGGCTGCTTGATTTCAAGACGTTCCTTCCCACCTCAACTATGCTGTGATTCTGTAACACACCGGTCAACGACTGAGGCACGGACCCAGACCAGCAGGGGATCTGAATTGTTTATTCGAAGGAATGAGCTGGTTTTATACACTTTTCCAAGGCACAGTATCTCCTTATGTGGCAATTCTCACTACGTGACCTATCCTGTGTTGCCACAGCAGCAACACACTTCCTTTTATGGGATGATCACTCACTGTTCACCCGTCTGTTAGCTCCCAGCAGGCTCCTCTCCGTAGGGGTCTACCGCAGGACGCCTCCTCCTGCAGGGTCTGGTGGAGACAAGCCTCTCTGTGCCACCATGTGCTCCTTTGTTCCACCATGTGCTCCTTTGTTCTGCCATGTCCCTCTGCAGGCAGGTTTTACAGCTCACAACCCAATTCTATCTTATTTCTCCCCATACGCACCCACAACCGCACACACCCCAGGAGACAGTATTTCCAATAGCCTATATCTAACTAAGATGTGGAAGAACTCTGTGCAAAATATTCACATCTGACTTGCCTGGAGTTCTGGACATGCATGACCCAGTTGTGATAATTGCTCCTGCAGTATGTATTAAAGCTGTGTTTACAGCATATTCCAAATTGGATCTTCCAATTTATTTATTTATCATTCCCCTTGAAGCTCTTCTATGTGTCTCAGGGGCTACAATCTGCATATCTAAAGCAATGGAAAAATAAAGGTAATCAGTTACCTACTCATTTTAGATGTAAGCTCAAAGGAGAAAAATACTTAATAGAATTCAGAAAATAATCTTAAATTCGGTATATCTTCTTAGAATTTTGTCTTAAGTTGCCTAATTTTCCACTGATGATATCAATATACAATAATGCACCAAACATTTGCAATATTGCTTAAAAGACATCAGTTTACTATCTGCAGTGGTTGTATCTACATCACCACCACTTTTATGTTTTCACATTCATCTTGCAAAAGATTCAAGATATGGCTCAGTGCTGAGGCTTTGAATTGCCTGTGAGAGATATTTGCTTTCACTTGTCCATTACATTAACATAATAGGACTTAGCTATTTGGGAATCAATTACTCAATTAAGAAAGATTTGAGACATCTTGTCCTATAATCGTGACAGCTCCACTTAGTCTCTTTTCTTCCAGTCTTGACAGGGCTAGAGACTGTGACATAGGTTTCCATTTTCTTAGGTGACATGAAAAATATCTCGGCCTAGCTCTTTTTATTTATTGTCATTTGTTTCAAATACCTGACTAAACTAAGCAACCTCCTCCCAGAAAGAGAATGTGGGTACGCCTATGCTCTCCAGTAAATGGACTGGAGGGAGAAAAAAAAAGATCTGTTAAAAAAATATGGCAGGAGCTCAGAATGACTGAAGTTGGAAAGGACCTTAGGAGATAAGCTAGTTCCAACATCCCATGCTGAAGCTGGATGAAGCTAGTGCAGGTTGCCCAAGACCTTGTCCAGTTGGTTTTCACAATGTCCAAGGACTCCACATCTTCTCGAGACAAACTGTTTCTGTGCCATATTGTGCTAAAAATGCTGTTTTCCTTATCAAATGGATCTCAGATAATGGTTTGTCTTTTTATATATATATATCTCTTTGTATTTCTGATTCTATTTCCACTTACAGAGATACGTTGCTATGTCTTCCCTACAACTTGACTTTGAAATAAAATTTCATCACTGTCCAATAATGATATTCTGCAACTTGTCCTAAACTAAATGGAGGACCAAAGTTTTTTCATGCTCAGAGTCCTGAAACCAAATGCAGCTTCTTACAAAATGAATGATATTTTCTATTGCAAATCAAATTTAATGAAGTGATTATGAAGTTACGAGGTATCTTTTGTGCTGCCCTTAAAACTTACAAGTAACTTTCAGATGTGTCCTCCTTCCGATATGAACTTGATGCAAATCTGTGTAACTTCCGATGAGTTCATATCATTTTTTCATATCTTTTTCTTTCTTCTCAGGAGTTCCCAAGGCTGAGCTGTGGGTAAACTGCACTGATTACAGCTTCAGTAATCCGTCTTGGTCCATCCCTGTCAGCCTGATAAGTCAAAGTCATTTCACTCCTTTGCCTCTCCTTTGGTTGATGTTACAAGTCTGTTATTTTAAAGTCTTTAGAAAAAAAAATAAAAGAGAAAAAAGAAAGAGAAAAAAAGAAGGTAATATTTTTCAGCCTGTGAAAGACAGATTTTTCACAGGGATTTGGTTTTTCTTTCTTCATGCTTTCTTGAAACTCATTTTTCTATGACAGATGTTTCCGAATTGCCTCTCCACTGGTTTGCACAGTACATTTCTCTTTTGCTGCTCTGCTGAGGAGCAGAGTATAGACATTTTCAAAACTTCAAGGATAAGAATAGTCATCCCTAGTTGTAGAAGTCTAGATGAAGGGTAAGTAAACTGTTACCTAGATGTACTCAATTCATAATAAACCTGGCATTAGCAATATTAAACCCACAGTATTTATGACATAACATCAGCATAAGAGTGAACAAGGTTATTACATAGATTTTTTTCAATCGATTTCTGTTTCAGGAAGTTACAAAGGGCTCGTGTAGATTTTACACAAAAGTCTCAGCAAAAATATTTTTAAGATTTTTAAATCACATGCCAGGTTAGCCTTAACACCTGAAACAATAATATTTTTGTGGTATATTGAAATTTATGCTATGGAACTAAAAATATAATGGTGCAAATGTGCCAAAATAGAAATGTGAAATTCAAACAAGAAAAGAACACCATTTTTATTACAAGATATTTATTTAACTATGCAATATTTCTTTCCTGTCATGTATCGCTAAATATATAATATAAAATTGGGAAAAATAATTTATTATATATTATCTTTTATTTTATCAAATTTAGCAAGTAAGAAACAACACAGAAGTGCCATCCATTACAGAAGATGAGAATAGTATAAAAATAAATCTAAATTTCTTGGGTTTAGGTCAGATGGATTATTAGCAGAAAGATGAAGACCACCTAGAATAGAAAAAGAAAAATACCTTTATATAGCTCCATGAACTAATTTGAGAGTAAATAGATTGTAGTCTATCCAGATTTATTTCTGGAAAGGGAAGCAGCAGGAAGATTTTGGTGGTTTTGTCAAAATAAAATATTTTCTTATCTTTCCTAGTCCAGAAATTTTCTTCACACAACCCCTGTGAGAACCCAATGTAAATATGAACATAGATAGAAACGGTCTGCAGCAAGAAAATATCTCAGTGTTTTCAATAGATTTTAAAGGATTTTTGTGTTTTTAGTTAAATGTATGCCTCTGTGCTGAGCTGGACTAGGTAAGGAAAGAAATCCTTATAAAACACATAATAAAACATAAAAGAGCTTTCTCAGCATTATCTATTGAAAAATATATTGAATGAAACTTTTCCAGCACTGCATTCTGGATCCCTTCTGCAGAAAGTTTGTCTGCTTCAATTTTGTTTCCTTTCATTAAATTAGCTTACATAAGAAGGCATCCATCAGCAGTCCTGGACACCCTAAGAGATTCTGCATTTGAAATCAGAAAGGGGGTAACAGACATCAAACAAGGTAGCACAACTGATATGGAAGAGACAAACAAATATTTATAAACATAAATATCTTTAAACAGTCATGTCCTTACTCAGTAAAATAACCAACAGACTGACTGTGCAGTCAGCGTATTTTGGATGTCAGCAGACCTATGCTGTTTCAAATCAAATGGGCTACCCATTTCCAAAGTTGAGGGACTTACTTTGAAAGCATTTTAAGTAATACAATTCTTTTGTATTTTGACCACATTTTTTGCTACTTATTTAAATAATTTAATCAGGCAATGCTGCAAAGAAGGCTGTCCTATGTCATTTGAAACTTCAAAGGTAAAAATTATGGTGCAATAATGTCTGTATTTATAAAGAATAAATTTTAATTGCTTTTAGATATTTTGGGAAAACTTCTACATCTAATATCATTGTATTTATATAGACAGAAACAAGCAACTTCAGAGGCATTGAACTCAACACTGTAATATTGGAGGTTGAGCTTCATTTATAACCTCAAGCTTCAAGCAAAAGTTTCTCTACTAGATATGTTTTGCAGCCAATGGAGAGGGAGCAACTGATCTCCAGAGAGTGATCAATCTTTAACAAACTGCAGTTTGCCCTTAAATACTGCCCTTTTTATTCCATAGAATGTGAAGCAGCTATGTTCTTCATCATTGAACTGTTTCCCTACATAAGAAAAAACAGTCATGTGACTTTCAGGTAATAGAAACATGGATTACTTAATTGATCAAAGAGAAGCATCAGAGATTGTTGGAGGAAAATTTCAAAAAGTTTTCTCACTTTATTGAAGAAAACTATCATTTGAATGCCAAATCATTCTTACAGAATGTTTCCTGCTGTTATACACTAAAACCCAGTTATTATACTGCCTGCTTAGAAGCCCATATATTGTTTAATTTGCAATAAAATTCCTTAGGAAATAAAATGCAGTTGAAGGAAGAGGCCTATTAATTTCACAGGTTTTATTTCATGCTTTTAAGAGAGCTTCAAATTAATAGTTTCATATCTTACACTTCTACAATGGGTATCTGTAAATCATAATGGAGGGGAAAGAAGGAAGAACAGACACAAGATACCTCTAGAAACAAAAAGAAAATAGAAAAAACAAAAGAAAGAAACATTGCTATCTGTAAATTTCCAATCTCTCAACCTTTGAATAAAAGCCTGTCCCATATAGAACTAAACCAGGGGCTGAGCTTTGATGTCTGTGAGGCTAGAAAGTTCACCGAGTTTTGTGTGGTATAAGACTACAAGGGTAAGTTCTGAAAAGAAACCTGAAACATACAAGACTTCTCATTTTGATTAAAAGTCTGTGATTTCAAACAGTCTAGTGCATGTTTGCTTCCTGTAATACGTATGGGGAAAGCAGGATAGAAAACAAGCCTAAACATCACAGTTCTCAATCAAGGAACCAGAAATTCAATTCATATAAAGGAATTAGCACTTCTCACCCCTCCTTGATTTAAAGTAAGAAAAATGAATGTAAACATTGAATTAAGGAAAAGGCATTTTTAATAAACTTCAATATATTGAAGCTTGTGAATTAAATATAATCATTGATTAAAAATATAAAATAGGTCAGAAAAATTAATCAACCAGAGAAGATAAATTGATGCCTAATATTTTTCCTTTACAAGATGAGGTTTTATTTTAATAAAAAATATTTATTTGAAGAGGGTTTCCAAACAACAATAAAGAATTCTGGTTTCTCTTGTTTTAAATAACACACAGGTGACAATATTATCATATATGGAATGATATACCAAATTATGTACTTTATATATATATATATTAAAAATTGAATTGCAATTTAGCATATCAGAATCCCAAATTAGGGGTTGTTGCTGTCTTTGTGATATGTTAAATCTTTAAATTTAAATTCTTTCAGACTGTGGTGTGCTGAGAAGTAGAAACACAAATGCTTATTCCTAGATGGGACTTGGACTGCACAACATCTGCCACCATGTGCCTGTATAGATGGTGGCTTATGACGTGCAAAGGGGAAATATCCATATCCAAAGTAGATTATAGAAGAGAATAAAGAAACTGTAACCTCTTTGAAACTCCATATCCCAATGATCATGAAACTCGAGGTGTTATGCTATAAGCTGGCACAGGTCAGCAGAAAATGGTTTCTCTATATACCTGTGACAAGGCTGGGAAAAAGATACATCTTAAAACATGGCTCTAGGAATAAGTGAAACTTACTGTCCTCAAAATCATGATCTCTTTCCTGAAATCTTTTATCAAAGACTACTTCTGAAATTTATATTGATAGTAATATATTTTATATATTAAGTATATATGTTCTCTGTAAGCAACTGAATCTCATCTATAATATTTGCATGAAGGTGAACTTAATCACTCATCAGGTGCCTAAAGCAAGATCTACCTTAAAAACTTAAGAAGCATAGACAAGTAGGATAAGAGTCATATTATATACCAAATGTATATTAAACTTTTGGTAGATTTAATATTATATAAATATTAGAATGGTTATCCTGAGTATGGAAATATTTTCTCACTTTATAACTTTCCCAGAATAGTCCTGCACAATTATTCTGTAAACTCAGCAACCTAAACAATTTATGCTTTAAGCATGAAAGCAGAAATTAGAAAATAAAAACAGTCTTAGTTCAGTTAAGACATTTTGCATAACATTTATTAAGATGAGACCCTAATGTCATCGATTTAGGGGTTTGGTAATTAATTGTTTTTTTGAAATTCTATTCCTTTGCTTGAATCAAAGTCTCTTAACAAATGCACAAGTAGTTGCAATGGTTACTTTATCAACCATAAACAGCTTTACCCTGTTTTTTGATCCTGTTGCACTTTAGTTATGAAGAACAGTATTCAACACAGGATGGCTGGATTTCAGTCAGAGAGTGAAACACCTAGGCTTGCATGTCTACAGATGTGAATGTAGGAGTTAGTTGCTTAAACAGAGGCACCTAATGATGTTTGAAAGATCCTCATGGAACACACCTGCTTTCTGGTTCTTGTTCCAGAAGGTGTGGATCTCCTCCAGTTATTGTGGTATAGCTGCCAGCCCTGTTTAGTTGCTCAAAATATATATAAGATTTTACACAAGATCTTTAAAATGGTATTAGATGCATAAGTTTTAGCAACTGAACATCATTCTGATTGTCAGTACTTGAAGAAAACCTAGCTGATAATATCAGCAGAGTAATTCAGCTCAGCTGAATGTAAACATCTAAGATGTGATTCACTTATCCCTAAACCTTTACTGTCTTTTGAGATAAACCTGCAGAAGATAGATGCCTTTCAAGAGGGACAGCTAGAGGCCAACCACAGTACCCTAAGGCATCTAAAACTACCCAACTGATTTTAGGTAATTGGATTTCCTATTATAGAATTATCTATGAAGACTTTCAAAATCCTGGAACAATAACTGCCAGAATATCTACCAATATTGCAATGATGTCACAAGAAAGACCTCCTGTTAGAGTCTTCCTGAATTTTGCTTCACTCTGCTACAAAGAATAAAATGACTTATATTTTCCCTATTTAAGCAACATTAGCCTTTATACTTTTAGTTTTTGTGGTCAAAAGATATCATCCGTAGTGAACAGAAGTTTAATTTAAAGTCTAAGACACAAAAGAAACATGAAATAATATGGTCCTACTCCTACTCTCCAAAACACAGAATAGTGATCTGTGTTGCAAAACACATTGCTTAATACTGTTCTGCAACATTTATGGATTCTTGAAAGATGCATACTATTAAAGTACCATTCCTGTACTGCAAAGATCAAGTTTAGCCTGCATTCATGTTTTATTTTCAACATTTAAACATTACACAAGTTTGATGTTTGCTTTTCAATTGATTCTAGTTAGCTTCATGACAAAACAAGTAAATCTTTAACAGTTTGCTTACTGGTATGATCCATTTGTAATTTTAATAAGGTTGTGCCTTTCCTGAAAGCAATATGCCTCTAGAATGTGGTCCGTCTTAGACATAGTAATGCAAACATCGTGATGAGCTGAAGTGTGATTATACTGAAGAGGGAGTATGCAAAACATACCGGTGTGTGTAGCTGTGTGCTTCAGCCAGTGTAAATCAGTGAAGCCTGTTTAAGTTAGTGGATCCCTACCAATCTACATCAGCTAAAACCCTGGCCCTGCATTTTCTTCTCAACAGTCCTGAGCATCAACGTTTTAGTTTCTTACGAAATTCTATATTATAATAAAGTATGTTTAGCCAATCAATTTGCTGGGTAAATGGAATAGTCTTAATGTTGTAATTGTGCAATTAGAGTTATTTGGTCTGCGTAGAGCTAGCCATTCTTAGATTAGCAGATTGATAAGGATACAAAGAGAAGGCTAAAGCATTTTTTTAAACTGAACCTTTATTTCATTATCATGTAATTGGGTTAGGTTTTATTTTATTATTCCAAATTTCAGTGGGTATGATAAATATGAGGTGTCCTGACGATGATGCTCATATTAGGATTTGCCTTGTCCACGGTTTATTTGGGGTAATGTTACTGTCCCGAGATTTGTTTTTGGAGCAGAGTATTTGGAACAGCCCAAATATCACATTTACTATGGAATAAAATATATTGTGCTTTACTGGTATAACTTTAGCGTACAAGTTGTGATGAATTGTCATTTCTAACTTCAGGAGAAAATGCAAGTAAATGCAAAGATTACTGGTAAAGATCTTGATTTCTTTTCTGTTGTTTTGCTGGTCTTAACAGAACTTAATGCTAAATATGAGAAAGCATGGGAAAAGAATACTTAGAAAAGACATAAAGTATTCAGCAATTATTTTTTATTTTTATCAATATTTCTTTCCTCTGTAGGAGGATTAAACCACAAAATATAAATCATCTGTTTTACAATTATGAAGAATGGGATTCTTGCTATATTTATCACTGCTGTCTTTTTAGTGGTGTATGTGCAGTAAAAGAAGTTTATCCAGTTATAGATGTTTATTAATATCTATAGCAGGATATTAAACAGCTCCTGGATAATGGCATGCAATTATCCCTGACATTAAATTGTTTGAACAATACAAGGGATGCCTTTGGCCTGAGCCAGCTGGTACTCTGCAACAAAATTCCTGGACATTGTTTGGGACTTAGCATTAACCAGGAATATTTCTGAACATACAGTTTGGATATGTTTACCCTCTTTTAAGGATAGGTTGTGCTGGTTGGCACAAAACATCTGAAAATGGTCCCAGGGACTGTTTAATTTATTAGGCTAGATATAAATTATGTGTCTTCCCTAAATTGTTCATTTTTTTTTTTTTTCTGGTTTAGAAAGTGTTTTTTTGTTCTAACAGAGGTCTTATTTCCAATAGTTGTAACATCAATGCTTAAAGAGAGAGGGCAAGAGGTTATTTCCTGGTATAAGTTCTCAGCTTTTTAAAAACTGAAATACGGTTTCTGAAGCAAGGAATTACACCCATACATCTTGTATTTCATGAGGCTGTGCAGTTCCTTCTTGCACCCACTCTGCAGCGTCCTGTCACAATGCTTTCTGCAATGTATGTGCACCATTTTCCTAATTTGTCCTAGTGGTCCCTCACAATTTCTTCACGTTCTACTTTCTCTTTCATGCTAAACAGTGATTGCTCTATCTCTGTATGGTGGGTTGACTCTGTCTGGATACCAGGTGTGCACCAAAGCCAATCTATCACATCCCTCAGCTGGGCAGATGGGGAAAAACACAACAAAAGCTTTGAGATAAGGGCAGGGAAAGATGACTCAGTTACAACCATGGGCAAAACTGACTCAGCTTGGGGAAATTAGTTTAATATATTACCAAAAAATATATTGCCTAATATATTACACAAATCAGACTAGGATAATAAGAAATAAAACCAAAACTTTAAACACCTCATCCCTCTCCTCCCCCCCTTCCTGGGTTCAACTTCACTCCTGAATTCTCTACCTCCTCCACCTCATCAGCTCAGGGTAGGGGGAATGTAGGTTATGTTTTCACTCATCACACATTCTGTCTGCTATTCCTTCCTTCTCACACTCCTCCCCTGTCTGAACGTGGGGTCCCAGTCTGTTCAATACCTTCTAACATTAAAGAGTACCCATAAACCTGTTTATTCTATATTTTTTTGGTTCTGTTCCCGTGGATATGCATTCAGACTCATACTCATGAATGAATCACAGCACAAACTGTTGAGCTATGTATGTAGAAATGTTTCCTTCCACAGTAGAAAAACAGAGAACCAGCTGGAACAGAAAGGAATGTTTTAATTTATATCCCATATTTTAATTTAAATCTCTTTAAAAGAGAAAACAATGTGAGAAAATAGATTCCATGTCTTCAAGTGATCAAAGAAGGATTAAAGAAATTGCTCTAACACTAGCTTCTTTAATGCAGAGTGTTTTAACCCTAAGAAATCCAGTACTTTGATTTTCTTTGACAAGGCTGATTCTAGCATTAGATTTAAGAAAGTGCTGCACACCATGGATGAAAGTAAGTCTAATTGAGCTTAGAACAAGCAAAAAACCAACAGTATATGTCTTTTTTCTACTTAATATCTGCTTATTAGCAGAAGTTTATGCCAAATTTCAATTACACATCTTGAGTGATTTCTACCAACCAGAAGTTCTAAAGAGCACTGAGCCTAACTTGATATGTTTCCAGCATAATTTTCTCTCTTTCCTTTAAACACAGATTCAGTCCCACAAGTCAAATTTTGTCTCTTTCTTCTGAGTGAGGTTTGTTATGCTTTTACTTTGGACACTTGCTTTTTATCTTCAGGGACAAAAGGGATGCTGTACTATTTTACTGCTCCTACAAAGGCCCGGAAAACACTGCCAGGGTAGAAATAATCTACTTCCTGATTTGAAAAAGTGATTTAATGTAATTTTCAAGTTTAATAATTTCAGGGAAGTTAATTGTGCTTTGAGAATTTTAAGCATTTACATTTTTTTCATTAAAAGAAAACTGTTTTTGTAGAAGGAGGTTTTGCAGAGTGTCCAGTTTGTAGGTAAATACAGAAATGGAGCAATTAATTTGCTTAGGGTAAGACTTTATGACAATAAAGATTCTAGCCTAGTAGTTACTTTATTAAGAGAAGGTAGGCTCATACGATTCCCTCACACTAATGATGTTTTAAGGCATTACAACTTCCTTATAAATATGAAGCCACTGCTTTAGTTCAGATCAAAGTCTGTGATTCTATCACAGCTTCTTGAAAAATCTGGGAATTTAGTGAATCCTTACATTCAAAAGTGCAAATCACAGACAAACCCTCCAAACAAAAAAATCATAAAAACTCCTATATCCTACAGAACAAAACAAGGCCACCTTTTTTTTTTTTTTTTTTAACTCTTTTGACCTTTACCTTTTAAAAAATAAAGACAATATAAAGCATAAAATATAGGGGTGAAAACATGGAACATTTATTCAATGCCCAGTATTTCCACTAAAATTCATTTGATCTTAAAAAGAACTGAGAATTTGGGGTTTTTTTGGTTTTCCCTATAAATTTTTTTAGGGTTTTCCTTCACTCTGAACAACTTAGCATACGCATCAACTCTATTAGGATCTCTTTATTTTACAGTAAATAATCTGATGCATCAAATTCATGATAGGGCTTTGGCAGGACATCATTGCAATAAGAGGGTGAAACTGACTGCTCTTTGAAATTCTGACAGCACAGGAGACAGTGGACTGATGGGTCAGGAGAAAGACTAAGCAACTGAGCAGGGAGGTTATAAGTCCATGAATCTCTAATGCTACCTCTGACTAGTGACAAAAAGGAATCTTTTTTTTTCTGTCTGATATGGCTAACTAAGCAGGCAAACAAGCCCAGGATCTTCACTTAACATTCTAAGCTTCAAACAATTGAAAGTAGTAATTGTAAATAGTAAGCAAAGGAAGAAAATTCTCCAAAATATGTTTTCAATTCTGCCAACATCAGCTCTCTGAATTAATATTTACCAGACATTAGGAAAGAAAACTACTAAAAATAATAATAATAATTGTGAGACACCTAGCTGCAAACAACAGGATTAAGAGCAGAGAAGTAACGACATAGGGAAAACCTCTGGCTTTATCTGAAAGGAAGACGTAGGCATCCTCCTGGTTTTCTGCTTGCCTTAAAAAAGAACTGGAGATAAAATAGGCCATGATCACATTTAATGAAGACAGTCATGTGGCTGGAATTCCAATGTATATGGACAAAGACTGTTAGAAACCAGAACTGAACTCAATTTTACTGAATGAATAGAACTAAAACAACTTCTGTCAAGGGAGCATATGGCCTAAAGTTTTTCCTTTCTTTTGTAGTATTAAATTTGAAATCATTGTTTATATTTCAACATGTTTACTTTGTGTCTCCTGGGTACACTATTGCATGGAAAACATTTGCTGTATCAGATTTTTCAAAGATCAATAACTTCCAGTGTTTTCTGCCCTTGGGACATCTATGTATAGATTCTGATGCTGAAAACTTTCATTGCATTGTCTTGCTAAAAGTAAGAGGTCTATTAGTTTATTTCTTTGTCTTCAGAATGTCATATTCTGAGGAGAACTCATCACACTTAATAAAGAAATCTATTTAGATTCCTTATTTCAATCCCAATTATTACAGCTCTCTTTCCTGCTGGTACTGTTAAGACCATTATATTTCCATATTAGTTCCAGGAATATTTCAATTATAGAGGTCACTCAGTTATTAATATATGCTCATGTTCATCTGTAAACAAAACATTTTTTTGTTTGTTTTCAAAAGAAATAACTAAAATACTGTTATCAAGGATCTCCACAGTTTCTAACACTGATATGGTTAACCCTTAATCCCCTGTAGAGTTAATTAATACAAATACGCCTACTGAATAAACTAGAGCAGTGTGCTCCTAAAACCACAGAGCTTGGCTATATCCGCCTGTCCCAGAATGCACAGGTTAATACTTACGTAACACAACAGGGTTTCCAAAAAGACACAAAAGTTATCATTCCAGCTATCCATCAGAGACATACCAGACTATAGCCTTGTTGTCCAGTTTATCCCTCGAAGTTTGAAATTGAGTGACTATGTCATGCTTCATTTCTCTATTCACTTCTTTATACTACAGGTCTTCCCACACAATTTGCTTCCTTTCCCCTATGAGCCAGTCTTCTAACTATTTCCAGATTTTCTTCCTTGAGCTTAATCTGATTGAAAGATAGTATATATAACTAGAGCTTCATGTTTCTCAGGGAAAAGCAGCAGGTCAGCTAAAACAACAAATCTCCTTTAGAACTGAGATACACGTCATATTATTATATGTTCAATTGAAGGGAAATTAAGACTTCTCTCTGTACAAATCTGACATAAAAGTCAGTCAAGTGCTTGCAAAACTTCTTTGTGGGCTTTTTAGAGCAGTACATCTAGTCTCTGAATAGAAAACAAGCTTTTCTTTTAGTAAAAATACATTCAGTTCCTTGAATGTCGATGGCAAATAATTGATTGGTATGGATAAAGAAAACCCACACTAATTTTATAAAATTTTGTGCTGGGATGGTAAAGTGAATAAATACTTAGTACAAAGCAAAACAAGAATTTTACTTGTGTCAAATCTAAAAAAAATAGTGTTTGTCATATGATTTTATCTATCCCCGGGTAATAGAACAACAATAATAATATAGGTCAAGATAGATCATACACTGCAATTCATATGGAAAAATAAGGTTGAATACAAATTCAGATTCTTGAACCAGTTTGGGCTTTGAGGAGCTCAAGTCATGCTATGAGTTCTTTCTGGAGATAATTTATCCATATGTAACTCTGTAAGGCAGTGCAAAGTGGGATATTATTCAAAATTAGCCACATATTAAATAGAAAAGGAGATGCAGAATAATTTTTATTGAAAGAATTGCCAATTTGTATTTGTGTTATTAAAGAATCATGTCATTTTCCTTGAATTTAATTATGGTTAAGTGAAAAAAGATAATTAAAAAAAAATAGGGTGAGAAGAGGCGGGAACATAAAACCCAGTGTGTGGCATGCAAAAAGTGGAGCAAAATAACTTTGTCCAAGAAAAACATATCTTTCAAAATTCTTTAGTACCATTAAAAGACAAGCAAGGAAGAAAGCATCAAGTGCTTGAAGTTATGTCTGCCTAAGCAGGCTGTGCAGTACATAGAGAAGACCTGTAGTGAAACCCCATAGAGAAACAGCACTGAGGACCAATGTGCATTCTGTACATGTTTCAGGGTGGGGAGAGAGCGGGGGAAAAGGGAGTGTTTAGGATTAGCTCTAGTCTGAATGCCCATTAATGGCCGTAGGATTCTGCATGTGCTCCTGGCATGTGTCTTTTGATTTAATTTCATCAGAAAGGCATCCAGCTCATGCACTCCAGTACCTCTCTACAATGACAGCACAAGTAACAAAAAAATTAGAACAGATGGGAGATTTGTTTCTCAGATTAACTCCTAAACCCAACTAAGGCATCAATACAAACAATCCACGCAATAAATAGAGGACAGCTCCTCCATAAACAGAATACTGTAGGAGCTCAGATTTGGCTCATTTTATCTTTAAGATGTCCAGAAGCATCTGACTGCTTAAATCTGGTGAAATCAGACAAGGACTTCAGGGCAGAGTTCCCACTCCCACACTTAGAGCAAAGGAAAGCATCAGAGATTTTTATATTCAGTGAAAAGGGGGAAGGCTTATTGACTAACAAGGGTCTGTGATGCTGGAGGAAATAAGAAGAATATTTTTTTCTGCAATTGCAGAAGAAACAAATCGTTAACATTGGTGTTGCTCTACATAAAATTTTTTAGGCATAATTAAACAACCAATTCTATTTCTGGAAACAAATGAAATTAAAATGACCATTACTTAAATTATAGAAGAAAAATCAAGTAATCCTTAATCTTTCTATTCACAAAAGTAAAATAGAATTTTTAAAACCAAATCCAACTAAATCCTAATTTAGTAACTTTGTAAACTTTTTTCACAAGACCACTGAAGTGCAATGTTTGAATTTTACTGATACCACTGGAATTCATATATAGTTTTAGCTTTTAGATATAATCTTACAAGGTTCTCTGAACAGAGAAAATTACTTTAACACTCACTAGTTTATATATAAGTCAAAGGTTGGAAGCTCTGGGATTTAAATCCCTGTGACTGAATAATTCAGAAATTTGAGATTGATACTAAGATTCTTCCTTGGCCCTACTCCTTATGTGTGCTCTCTGAACCAATCCTTATTGGCAGAAGAATCAGTATGTATAGGGGTCTTTGCAAGACCAGACATTACCTCTTTAGTCATCTATATAGCAGATTTCACTTGATATCAGAACCCAAGGGATTAATCTCACCTTGTTCAAACCGGAAGATGTTACTTGTTCCAGTCTGACGCAGTCCTCAAATGTTCCTTCTATACTCGACAGAGAGAGAGAGGCACTTTCATGGAGTGTCTAAGGTCATAAATGTGAACTTGCTTCTGGAAGTGATATTTTTCTCTGTTTACTGTAAAGGAATCATAGGGAAACCAGCTTTGTCTTACGCACCCAAACCAAACCAAACCAACCCAAAACAAATGAAGACAACAACGACAAGAACAACAAACCCTGAGAAGGATAGCTTAGACCTGTGTGCAGGCCTCTGCTTAATGGCTGTTAGGCTGAATTGATACACCAGCTCCAAGTTGTACCTAAACTTCATAGAAGCCCATTTTTATTACTGGGTCTATCACTGGACCATAAATAACATTTTGGGTTCATTTTCACCTTGAACATCTCTGCTTTCAGTGGTGAAGTACATATTCTTGGTTCTGTTTCTACCTGTTGTTCTCTTCATTTCCTCACACTCTTTCTTTTTTTTACTGGGGGGAATTGGAGGGTGTGGGAGAAGAAAATCACATTCTAAAATTATGCTTTTTTTCTTTGAGCTATTGTTTGTATATGACTAGTTTAATCATGCACAACATTCACCCTTCATTACATTGAACACTGTTAGTAGTAGATGCCTCTGAGCACAATAATGCCTAATTTGCATTAATCTTGCTTTACTCAATTCTTTCATAGTGGTGCAAACATGTGCCACAAATTGCTCTTCATTTTTAAAACCACAATAAATGCATAAGCTATACTCCCATATTAAATAGCACTTAATTTGCTGAACTCCTCTAAAGTAACTAAAAATGCTACAATGTTCTCAATTCTGCAAGAAATAACAGAACAAAAATGTCTCAAAACAGGCAACAAAACAGTGTCTGCATAATGATGCAAACAGGTAATCAATTATAAACAAGTTTTCCCAAACCACAAATAAATAAATAATTGTACTTCATTCCTGGGTTTTTTATTTTCTTCCCTTCCCTTCATACTTCTCTACTTTCCTGCAAGTGCAGGCCATCCAGTATCATTTACTTTGTTAAGGTGTCTAGAAAAAGGCTTGTAGCCAAATACAGCTTTCATATAGCTACTACTGAAATATATATTAGTTCTGTTTTCCATTTAACTTCTCCAAAAGTACTACCTCATTGTCATTCATTACAATTGTTAAAGTTGTACTATGAGTTCTCTTGATTTGCTTTTTTTTTCAGAGAAGTCTGCGTTCCTCCAACTTATTTAAGAGATGATGATGTTGTATGACTTGTGTGTATTATCCCAGAAACCACAGAGGTTGCACAGAAGAGCAAAGATCCACCCAAAAGGGGACTATCCAACACACTGAGCTGGCTACTCAGCAGAAGCAAACAGGGTACTCTCTATCTCCCAGGTGCCCTAGAGTCCCTCTTTTATCCAGTGATAATGGTATTCACTTCCTCTTGTGGTTTAAATAAAGTACTCAAACAAGCCTGGAAACAAAGGATCAGCACAAAAGACCTTATGGTATTATGACCATTAGGTCAGATGGCTATATTTTGTCTTACTATTACCCCTATTTTGATCCAGCTGATATAGAATTTCATCTTAAGCAGTGGCCCATCTTTAAAAAAATAGAGTCTGAGAGTATATCCAGATATATCTAAGATATGCAGGGTATCTCAAATCCTCATGAAAATGCTTCTTCTTAAAACAGATGTGTTTTAGCACAGTCTCAGGCAAGGGAGCAAGTTACACCTGCATATTTTCTAATCACCAATTAAAATGGGGCTGTCACTTAATTTATATTTCTTTCAGCAACATTTCCAAACAAGACATTGTTCCTTATTTGGTTGCTGGTTAAAAAAAAAAAAAAAATATATATATATATATAGAGAGAGAGACATGTATGTCCTACTAAAGGGCTGGTGCTGAAGGTTCCAGGCAAGATCACGTTTCTGTCTACAGCCTCTTTTAAGATGCCTGGGATATGGTCTAAATTAGGTTAATGATATGTTCTATTCTTTATTAGCTCTGGAGAACTGTGCACATGTTTAGTAGCCTGTCTATGCTGTGCAATTACCTCTGAACTCATGCCAAACTCCCTCCCTCCAGAACTGAATGTAATAGAGTTGTTTCAAAGGTGACACTGGGACCCCAACTCATGAGCTACATGCGGGATCTTGTTGTCACAGAGGCAACTTAGCAAGTCAAAAACTTATCCAGGATGGGTACTCAGACCCTTACATGCGTCCCAAACATTCTCCATCAGCAACCGTATAAATGAGTTTGAATGTTCACATACTCAGGGATACCTGCAGAGGAAAGATGCAAACCACAGCAGAATTTGCTGCAAGGGCCATTGATGAAAGGTGAAGGGCATTATTCTGAACACTGTCCTCTCCTCCCTGTCCTATATTGATTCTCAAGGAGAATTTTATCCATGAAAACTGTCAGAATTCCAACTGGAACAGCTTTCAGAGGAGATTAACCTTCTCCATGGCACAGCAATTTTCCCTCCTGAGGAAAGCCATATTATTTCAGTCTGAAGAAGGTGTCTATTACTTTAGAATTTAAGAACCCACATGTTTCTTCTCAGAGAGAGAAGCAATTACTTTAACTGCTGTGCTCAGCATGGAAATGTTTGGGGAAAAAATGCCTCTCTTAATCTTATTTTGACATCTATATTTTGAATGGGGCTAAGTATATGAAAAACTAAAATATAAGTTAAAAGTGTGTACCTATAATAACTATCATGAAATTGTAAAATATAATGCATAACTTATTAATATTTTGCTGTGTGGAAGTACATTTTAATGTATTATTCTGATTAAACATTTGAGGGCCTTTTCTCATTAAAAAACAGTTTCAGTAAAACTCATACATAAAACCATACTTTGGCTGTCTAAGTATGTACCTTGATTTATTATTCATTAACAGTCCTTTTTTAAAAATTGAACAACTTTTGCAGCGAAAAGAGGGAACTCCTGAGTGTTTTTCTACATCTGACAAGGAGGATTCCCTGTAATCTTAATATACAACTTTGAATACAGGGTTTGGTTACCACAATACATGTTCTATTATCAGGTAACATATTTAATTTTGGGGGTTCTTTTGTTTCTTCTATCAGTTAAAGTACATGGAAACACTGACGCAAAATAGTACTTGAAGAAGTACTTCATCCTTCATTTTCCCTCCTGCAAAGGAAAGGATAACATAATTGTATAGCTGCAAAAAAAAACATCTCAAAAGGTTTACCTTTGGTTTGGACCATAGAGATAAAATTGGCAGGGTTATAGCAGGTGTAATGGGGCAAGACTCATATACCCACCTGTGTGCCAACCCGTGTCCCTTCTCCTCCAGGAAGTCTCACTGCATCTTCAGGGGCTGGCACTGCGCTAGACAAACACAATCTCCCAAGGTAGAGGGGATTGTCTACTTTAAATTATTGGCCACCTTTCACAGTTACAACACTGCTAGGAGGAAAGCCTGTGGGAGAGAGGTTTAATGTATCACAGTAGATATTGATGCTCTGTCACCTATCAGCGTGAGCCCTTCCTAAGCATCCTAGAAAACTACTGCTCAATCAGTTTGTTTACCTTTCTTTTGCCCTTTCTTCTCTTTCTCTTATCCCTTCGTTTCCATGGAGGAAATTGATAGACACCAGGAGGTACAGAACAGTCCAGGGCTATGTGTAAGTAATTTTTTGGTTGCAGGACTGTAACGTGTATCCCCCTCTTTGCTGGTTCCCTCACAGCCTCATCCCATTGGAGTTTTCCTTTTCAGAGAGCTCCCACTGAGAATGGTTTCCACAATCACATCTGCTCCAAAAACACTGGATAACCCCAATCTGTATTATCTTTTGAGAGGAATCACTTAATTAAAGAGGATGGAAAAGGGGACAGGGGATTGGTAATGACTGGAATATTTTGTTCTACACTACAGCTTGCTGGAGCCTGTCAGTGAATTAGTGTAATTCAGTCCCTAAGTGATTAACTCAGGTATTTTCATAAGCAGTAAATTCACTGCAAAAATTAGGCCAAAAGGTAAAAAATATATTGCAATTATCATCAAGTAGAAAAAGATCATTCTTAATACAAAGTTTATGGCCAAATAAACATTATAAAAAGGAGCATTGAAAAACACATTAATTTGAGGGCACCTTCCCCCTTCGTTGTTCTATTCCAAGAGAGTAACAGGAAGATTAAAGCAGTAGGAGAGATATAAATGTCATACTAGCAATTTATTTTAGTGCTATTGAAAAAAGACCTCTGAAAACAAACAATCTGCAGAGACAAGAAAAGGCTTGATCTGAATCAGCATTAAGGAAGCAGGACAACCATCTACATAAGAATTTGCAAAGCACAATTTTTGGAGAACCCATTAAAAATATTTTTACTGGGGTTTCTAAGAACTCTTTGAAGCTCAGTTCTGCCCTCCCTAAAATGTTTCCTTGTACGAAAAGCTCGTACAAGGTCCAGGTAATTCAATTGCCAAGTGTGCAGAGTGTTGCCGTCTCTTTCTATGTATTACTTGGTATCAGCTCAGAAGTGATGATGTGTAACCTGTAAATAAAAGGACCAAGCTATAGCTTTAAAAAAAAGTCTGAATAGTGCTTATCTCCAAAACCTGGGGCAATTTAAAACAGAGTGAACCTCCTTTCCACCTTAATGACTGTTAACATGTTAGTGACTTGAATTAATTATTACCTTTGGTGACCCAGATCTTCCAGATATTTAATTTAACAGAAATATGTTTGCTTTTATGTTTGTAACTCACATCATAAATTACACTTCTGCAAAGACAAGCTGGTTTTGTGTTTTGCACAACATAAATGAAAGCACGTTTTTATGTATAATATTGCTGCATTTTATTGGAAGTTTTCCATGAGGGAGTTGAAGATGTTGGACACTGAATACCACATAAAGTGATTCTATGGAATTATACCCCACTATTGAAATTAGATGTAGAATGGGACTTTGGAGTCTCTCCCTATATTAGGCAGAACACACAAAAATGTCTTTGACTTTGGTTTTGTGCTTAAAACACTCATCAGGGTTTAGGAACATCAGTAAAGGTTTTGTATGCAAGTATTATGAAAGGAGAGACTTCTACTTGGCCAAGTAAGTCCATGCTTACAAGGTTTCAGTCTTGTCTCCTAATCCTGCCTCTGCCTCCACCCTTTTTTGTGTCTTGGACAGCTTGTCTGATCTTTGTGTCTATACAAGAGCATACAGATCTACTGCAAAGAGAATTGTTGGCCAACTTTATTTAACATCATCACGCTGCTCTGAAAATATGGTGAGCCACAAAACTGTGAAATTGTTTTATCGTCATTGTATTCCCAGAAGTGGCTAATCTGCCATAAACAATGATCATAGGTGTTATATGAGTCAGAGACGTGCCATCAGTACTGTCTCTTATGAAGCCATATTGCCAGTTTAATTGTATTTATATTTTGACCTGTTTCTTGGCTATAGATTTAAAATAGCAAGGCTTAAGGTATCTATCAAATATCACACTTTTATTCAAGGCCTTCTTCTAATAAAAATAATAATAATTAAAATAAAAATACTTAAAATAAATAAAGATAAAAAATAAATAAAAATAAAAATAAAAATATTGTATTTTTAATCTAATCATGATAAACCCTGAATTATAGTATTTAATGAAAATAAATGCTTTTTCACTTGGCTCAGAAAAAGCTAAACTTCAGTCTTCCTTTACTATGTTTTGCTTTCTTATATTAAAAAAAAATAATAAATTGAACAGGTTGTCAAACTGACAGAACTATTCAAAGTAGTCCACTCAGATAAATTTGGAGTATAGAATGGTAGCTTTGGAAAAATTATTGTCAGCTACAATATTAATGAAACAAATCCAGATTTCAAATCCCTCTGTCTAGCAGTCACTTTATCAAAAATTCAGCTGTTGCCTGAGTTCAGAAGTGATCTTGATCCTCCCAGGGCTCTTACCCTGCAGGTTAACAAGGCTGCAAGCATCAAGTCCTGGTTCAGCACAGCACTTCACCAGTCTGCAGGGGAGTGAGGTGATAGATCACATATGGTTCAAACATCCCCTAACCACACTTGCTCAGAGTATACTGATAATGACATCAGTCTTACAAATTACACATGGAAAAAAACTATTGAATCATGCTGCCTATGTCCCTAATTTGTTACTTATCACATTGGGATATTTGCAGCAGGCTATTAATTTTTAGTTTGAGTGTTTCAAGACATGGAAATGTTCATCTGAATCCCATTTCACACAGAAATATATTGAACTCCTAGGAAATCTGGGGTTTTTTTCTTCAGATGTTAAACCTAACTTGGCTTTTATAATTTTTGTACTGCCCCTATAAATCTACAAGATGAAGCAATCCAAATTGGTCTTCTCAAATATTTTTAAACACTTACTTAGGAGCCATAATAAATATAAAATATTTTTGAAACAGCACAAGAAATGAATGAGGAACTGACATAAAATAAAACATGGCAATATGTTAAATGAAAAATAATTGCATATTAAAATAATTTCATGTATAATATAAACCAAATGAATCGCCTTAATTAATAATTTCTGAACATACCCAAGTGAAATTGTGGGAAAGGAAGGAATCTTTTTATAACAATATTTATATGTCTTTCTTGTCTGAATATAAAAACTCTAAATCAAAATAATGTTATCTAAATTGTGCTTTTTATTGTACCTTTTTATACTCTAACTTAAATACTTGAGAATTTTATATATGTATGTTTTCATATATTTATGCCATCCTTTAATGCAAAGTAATAATATAAGTGCATTAAAACAATATGAATAAGTTCTTTAATTCAAGAAAAATTACCATAGAGGCATAATTAGACATCCAGTCACTTTGAAATTGTCATATCTTTTCTTTGAGCACTCTCCTGTCTGTATCTTTATATCTTCTTTGTAATGTCTTGCTTAGAATTGTATGTAATTTTCTAAAGACTATCACACTTCGATCCTGTACCACAGTGTCTTTATTTTCTGCTGCAAGACCTAATGGTTTTTGCAAGCATACCTTAAAGATTAGTTGATTTCTTCATAGTACACTGTATGGAAAACATATGTAAATGACTTTCTTACACATACAGTTGTTTTCAGAACGACTACTGTCCAATTTGATTCTTTTGTAGGATGCCTGTGCTATTTTTTTGTCTTTCAGAATCAAGGAATGGTAGAATCACTTAGTTTGGTAAAGACTTCTAAGATCCTTGATTCCAACAGTTAACCCAGCACTTGCAAATCTACCACTAACCCACATCTACATATCTTTTAAGCACCTCCAGGGATGGTGACTCTACGCTCCTCTGGGCAGCTTGTTCAAGTGTTTGACAATGCTCTTTGTGACAATTTTTTTTCCCTAATATCCAGTCTAAACCTCCCCTGGAGCAACTTGAGTCTGTTTCCTCTATTTCTCTTGCATGTTACCTGGGAGAAGAGACTGAACCCCATCTGGTTACAACCTCCTTTCATGTTATTGTAGAAAGTGTAAAAGCGATAAAATCTCTCTTCAACCTCCTTTTCTCCAGACTGAACAAATGCACCTCCCTCAGCCACTTGTGCTCGAGGGTCCATTGCCCTTCTCTCGACATGCTCCAGCACCACAATGTCTTTCTTGAAATGAGTGGCCCAAAACAGGACACAGCACTAGAGGCGTGGCCTCATCAGGCCTGGCAAAGGAGGAAAATCCCTTCCCTCATCCTGCTGGCCACACTATTGCTGATACAGATCAGGATGCCATTGGCCTTCTTGGCCACCTGGGCACATGCTGGCTCACGTCCAGCCAGCTGTCAACCAACGGGATGCCATTCTGTTCACCGCCACTCTCTGAGCCTGGTCATCCAGCCAGGTTTTACCCAGAAAACAGTGCAACCATCCAAGCTATGATCAGACATTTTCTCCAGGAGAATGCTGGGGAAAATGGTGTCAGAGGCTTTACTGAAGTCTGGGCAGACAGCATCCACTGTCTTTGCCTCATCCACTAAGTGGGTCACCCTGTCGCAGAAGGTCAGGTTGGTCAAGCAGGATTTGCTTTTCCTAAACCCATGCTGAATGGGCCTGACTCCCTGGTTGTCCTAAATGTGGCATGTGAGCATGTGGTGTCTCTCAAATGACCTGCTCCATGACCTTTCACAGAATCCCAGAATCACCAGGTTGGAAGAGACCTCTAAGATTATCAAGTCCAATCCACACCCTAATACCTCAACTAAACCATGGCACCAAGTGACGCTTTCCCAGCACAGAGATTAATCAGGCTGACCGAACTAGAACTTCCAGAACCCTCCTTTTTGTAAATGAGCATCATATTTGCTTAACTTACACTCAACTGTGACCTGCCTTGTGAGAAAGAACTGTTGGCAAATGTTGGAAAATGGCTCAGCGAGCACTTCTGCCAACTCCCTTGGGTGGTTAACATAGACTTGTTTGTGCACCTAAGTGGTGTTAGAGATTGCTGACCATTTATCCTGGATTTAAAGGGGTTTCATTCTGTTCCTTGTCCCTGTCTCAGGGGATTGGGTACCTGGAGATCAGTTGGTCTTACATTAAAGACCAAGGCTGTCTTTTTCCTCATGCCTTGTCACTGTATTTTCATCACATCCAGTAAATATTAGAGATTCTCCTTAACCACCCTATAGTAGCTGATATATTTATGGACTGTCTTTTATGGCAGTAACCAGATTAAGTTCTAGGTGGTCTTTGAACCCTCTAATTTGCTCCCTGCATTATCTCATGACTTCTTTGCAGTTCTTTTGGGTGTCCTGCTTTGGCAGACCGAAGAACCTCTCTATCACATTGTCCCTCAGACACTGGAATGCTGTCCCCAGGCATATCTCTAGTGAGCCTTGCTTTATTCCTTTCCCACTTCATACCTATTTTAAAGCTCTTTCAATGAGTCCTTCTAGCTCCTGTGCAAGGATCCTTTTCCCCCTTTTTACCCTGTCTGTCACCAGCAGGCCCTGTTGTCTTGTAAACAAATCCATGTTCAAAAACCCCAAAATTCTGTCAGTGACACCAGACTAGGAGCCAGGTAGTGCCCTGCTGGTTCTTCCTATTTCTTCCCACATCATTCACTGCAACTAGAAGGATACAGAAGAGCACTTGTGCCCCTGATCCCTTAACTAACTTATCCCAGGTCCCTGAAATCCCTCTTGATTACTCTAGGACTTGCGACTTCATTTCTGCCCACCTGAAAAATCAGTAATGGACTGCAAACTGAGGGGTCCACTTGGATAGGAAGATTTCTCATCACAACTTTAACCTGGGCCCCAGGGAAGTAGCAGACTTGTCTAAAAAGTCTGAATATTGGACCTTCTCTTCACATCAGGAGAGAGTCTCCTATGACAGCAACAAAATTTTTTCTCTATGGAAGCAGTTTTGACACAGGGCATGGTCTGACTTAACCTTAGTGTCACCTCCATGCTAGATGAATCATCATCCTCATTATTGTTCAGTTTCATTTGCAGAGCCATTATGACAGGGCACCTGGGAAGGGGGACAGTCACAAAGGAGACATGCCTGCTGTATCTGGGAAGGAACTTGTCAACATTGCCCCCTATTCTTACATTTAAACAAAATAAAAAATGTATGTTTTACCCTTGTTCATTTCTATAACAATTCATCTTTTTTTATTTCATTACTTCTGAGGGGCTGCAGTCAAGATCAGTGACCTGCTGTGTCAGGCATTATGTGAGCATACAGGTACTTTCTGATGCTGGTTCTAAAATAATTAAGTCTCCTTGTATTACTTCCCTGTCCTCCAAGCATCTCTTTAGTATTATCTGTGAACGTAATTAATGCCTATTTACTTCTCTCCTGGGTTAGTGAAGATATTAATCCCTTACTTAATACAGATCCCTGCAGCACCGTGCTACACACCTCTTTCCATCTGGATATATTGCTGACATTATCCTTTGTTTATGCTCTTTCATCCTCTTTCAATCTTTCAATGAGACAGTGTTTCTCTCGAAGTCAATTTTAATTAATGTTGACAAAGATTTTAACATGTATTACAAACAAAGTATATTGCAGCTATTGTTTTTCATGTCCCCATTTTTCTTTGCAGTTCTAGTTAAAAAATAAATCACATTTATCTTCTCCCTCTTTGTTCTTTCTGCATCTATTCTGCCTCTTCCTGCTAGGTGCATTAGCCTATAGACATTCATGGTTTTTTCTCTTGCTATGAGCTTTGCTATTTGAGGAAGAACGAGGACAAAGCAGAGCAAGACAAGTGAGCAGGATGGCCCCAGTCCAGCAAATCAATGAAATACATGGACGTCTTTAAATCCAGACATAATCTTGCTGGAGTCAATAGAAATTCTTGCATGCTTGAAAGTAGTATCTACCAGCTCAAGGCTGCTGGGCTGAATATATAAAAGAATCATGTGCTAATCGTCTCATATTTCCTTTTGTATTTAAAAATAGTCTCACACTAACCTTTCAAAGACCTCTTCATTCTCTCTGATATTTGAAGCAGTGATACAATACATATTTGAGGGAATATGTGTTAACACAGTAGGATGTAAAATATTCAGATTTTCTGAATTATATGCTTTCACTTCCCTCCATTATTCCCCAGCCCACTTCTCATCAGAACAGAAAATATTTCAACATGGTATTCATATCACCTGCATATACAGTTAGCTTATTAGTATTATTTACTTATTCACTAAAAAAAAGAATTCAGTATTTCAGTCACTTTTGAAACATCATTAATTTCACCCTTCCTCAGGATATACTTGATTTCTTCAGCAGCAAATGCAATTCTGCTTTGCACCCAGCAGCATAATGGTTCTTGTTGACAAATGTTAATTATTTGTGTGGGTTTTCTGTTCCCGACATTTTTGGCTCTGAACTTATAATCAAAGCAAAAAGTAGGGGGAGGAGAGGGGAGGGAACTTTTCCCCAAATAGTGGAACAGCTTTATTTGTGAATGTCATGGGAAGCTAGAAGGAGAAAAGAAAGCAAGTAAGTAAATGCGTTAGCCCGAGGGAAAGGATTTCTAAGGATGTGCTCTTACATCCAGCTGGGACTGGTCTCTTCTTTAGCTCAATGGATAAAAAAAAAAAAAAAAAGAGAAANGGCTGGTTTCTGTTTTAAACAAAAGGAAAAAAAAAAAAAAAAAAAAAGAGAAAACAACCCCGTGGCCCCACACCCCCAGAAGATACAATGGGATTTTAGCACTCAGAGGTAATCTCCCCACCACAATTGAAACACAGCTTAACTAGCTTTAAATCAGACTATCTAATCAACTGAAATCCAATGAAAAATAGCTTCTGTTATGCCTTAGAAGCAGAGTGTGGATGAGGAGATTAGCCGGGGTGAGATTAATCACTTTAGAAAGAGAACTTTAACTACTTTTTAATAACACAGAGTTCAATGTGGTTGAGAATATGGAAGCTCAGATAAAGCCTTTTAGAAAGTGAGAGCCATCAAAGCAGTTTGGAAATGTTTAGCTGCTCAGATACAGTAGTGGGCAGAACTCATTTTCATCTGTGCTTGTCTGAGGTGATTCCTTATTATCATTCTATAAGTTTCATGCTATGCAGAAAGAGAAAGAAAGACTCAATAGGTTTTTTATCATTAATGGTTGTCATTTTGATTAAAAAAAAAAAAAAAAGAAATACTATAGCTTAATGGGTAAATGCAAATTACCTCAACACTGCAGTTTTGTACTTCAAAGAGGAGTAAATTTGTTTTGAAGTTTATTTGGTAGATGAATTGCTGTCAGAGATAAGCAAAAAGTTTGGAACTCCCAAGGGCTCTGATAATGCTTCGGAAAGGAGAAAATTCAAGAATTACCACACTTGTGATCAAACATAATAAAAATTAAGGCTAATAAACAGATTTTCTCATGCCAGTCTAAAAGGTGAGCCAAGGAGGCGTGGAACATAACATTATCAGTTCAAAATTCACAAGGTTTGGTATCTTTGATTTTTTTTCATATATTTTTTTCAATGAATATTGCTTCCACCCCTAAATTAAAAATATTCTTCTTGCACAATATCACATCCAGATTTAGCTTTTACAATCAAACTCCTATATGTGGGTGAAATTAAAGCTGTGGTAGAAAGCTTTCTTCCCCACAGTTCCCTTGATAGGCAGAAGCAGGGTAGTAGCTCTGAAAAGATAATTTAAATAACAATTGAACCATTGTACATGAATGACATTTCATATAGACTCTTTGATTATCATATTCCATGCTCCTAGGGCAAAAACAGAAGACAAGATTACCCTTTCTATGCTATAAATTTTTTTCTCTAAAATGTGTCTGATTAAAGACATATAAAAGGCGTGATTTTACTTTTGAACTATACAGACATCTCTTCGGTATTAAACACAGATACATGTACATTTTTAAACATTGCTTTGCATTGATGTTTTCGAAAGTCATATTGTAATTGGAAAATACTGCTGTCCGAGTAAATTTATGCTGATTTGTATCTCTTGTGAATCTCTCCTGGTATCAAAGTTGTAGGTGTTTATACCTTCCTCCCTCACTGATAACATACTGTCCTGCAAAACTTTCAGACAAGGCTGACTTGTCAGTACTCACTAGCAGCTCAGCAGTCAATGCCCGTTCAAAGGGGTGTACTTTGTCTGACTTTGCTTTTTAACATCAGATATATACAACAAGACACAACTCATGGTGTGTTTGCTTCAGAAAGAGCACCATGCTGTCAATATGACAAAATCAAGTACAAGACAAGCCAGGACACTGTAAAAATCATTTATCCTCAACTGCATGTAAAGATAGCATAAAGCAAGGAATACAAGTTTTGACAAGGCATTTAAATACTCACAACTTTTGGATATCAACCAAGTCAAAAATATTTTGTTTTAAGGTCTAAGATGAACAGGAATAACTGGGGCAGAGCCTGGATGTCTCTGCAATGTTTTTTATGCTGGCAGAGAGAGACAAAAGAACAGTTATGAGACAGTATGGGCAGCTCATTGCTGAGCTCTGGCACAGCCTTCATCCATGGAGCACAGCAAGGAAGGGAGCCTTGGCTGTAGCTTGGGGGAAACAAGCAAAGCAGTTGCAGAATATCTCAAAATGCTTCTGATGTTCTAACCAACATCTGAATAGGGTAATCACTTGAATCCTACATAAATATTTTTTTGAGACTTTTAAGTCTCGTACATCTTCTTTATCTACCCTCTGTGACCTGGTGACAACTTAAGAGTTATAAGTGCCACCCCAAGTAGAAACATCAGGCAAGGTAGACAACTGCATTTTATTGTCAGTTTTCTGTCACACATCAATTCTACATGTGAACTCATACAGAGTCATACAGTCTTCTATTGTCTCATTTTTCTCTATTCTCATTTTACAACACAATAAATTGTTTTGAGATATTCACCTTACTTTACTTGAAGCATTCAAGGTATCTGTGTTTGATATTTGTGGGTTCCACTGATTGTTGATGGTGATAAATCTACAGAGCTGATGGAGTAAAATAGGCATTTCACCCTCATTTTATAATTCAGACCTGCGTTTGGCTGAACCACATTTTGGAAAACCCTCTTTCTCTCTCTCTCCCCATTAAGCACAGAAGAAGACCTGAGGTTAATTATCCAGGTTTTGTAACCGACCTAGGCATCTAAAATTGAACCAGGTGAAGCTAGACCACAGCATCTGCACGTAGGCTGCATACTCTAAGTTGAAGGGCTTTTAGTTAGATAAATCAATACTTCCAAGTGATGAATGTGTTAGGAAGTAAATAAAGCTTGGTTTATTTCCATTTGCCCTTCAGAATATGTTTTGAACTGAAGCTACTGGTCTTTTCCATATATATGGTCTAATTTTCACAGTCTTCTTTTAATTAATCACCAGTTTATATTAAATCTGTTGTGTATGCATATTTGGTCAGATAAACCTTTGGTACTGCTATCACCTTTCAAGAGCTCAGAGGGGAAAAAAGTGGCTTTCTACAGCTCTGAGCAAATTTGTAGAATTATTAGTGCACTGAGGTTCATACATTACTGATGGTTAGTGTTTTCAAATGTTGTTTAAATTTACATCCATGAAGTAGTTTCTGTGTGCGAAATTAAACCTTTGCACTAAGTAATTTCCATGGTAGGTTTTTTGGGTTTTTTGGTTTTTGTTTTTGTGTTTGGTTTGGTTTTGGTTTTTTTGGGGTTTTTTGTTTGGTTTTTGGTTTGGTTTGGTTTGGTTTTGGGTTTTGTTTGTTTGTTTGTTTGGGGTTTTTTTGGTTTTTGTTTTTGGTTTTGTTTTTTTGGGGTTTTTTTATTGGTTAGCTGGTTTTTTGTTTTTCTGTTTTGGGGTTTTTTTAGCTATAAAATGCTCAGCTGCAACACCTCAAGTTTACAGTTAGGGCACTCCAGCATTCCATCAACCATCCATGTGGTCTTCTTATCCAAGAAGAAAACTATGATGCTTAGCATACAATGTAGGGTGCATGCAGGGAAATTAACTCGGTGATAGAACATGGAAAAGTAATTACCGGATTATGAGTTATTTCTTTTATAAAGAGTTCACAAAAAACGTCTAAGAATCTAGGCCTGTTATTTCATCAGACAAAAAATTCTAGTACTCTTTCACTTCTTTGTAAAGTCATGTTGACTACTGTGGATTTCCTTGGAAGTCACTCTTGTTTTATCAGCAAAGGGAACTCAGTAAACATTAGTTACTTTAAAGCAAATTATGAATTAAACTAATCACAGAAAATAGTACTTTCTGAGTAAAGAGAAATAGTTATTCACATATATTTCTTCCTGTGCTCTTCAGATCACCTTGTGAATATCACAGCTTAAAAAGCGTCTGGAGGTAAAGGTGGTTTGGTTTCTTTCCTTAAGAGGCTGGGGCAAGGCTAATCATGTATGCAATATTTATTTCCTTTTAATAAAACCATTAGATCTCTGTGAAAGGTAACTATAGAAATTAATTTTTTTCATTTATTTATCCATGTTTTATTTGTTGGTATTTGAAACCTTGTATTGTTTGTTGGAGTGAGGGTGCAGACAACTCCAGGTCTTAGCTCAGGTAACTACCCTCCACCTTGCCCAAATTTCCTCTTCAGTGTTTTTTAGAGTGATATTTTATTCTTTTCTTTGTCCTATTCTTTTGTATCTTGCTGTGCACAGTGGAACGGCTCCTGTGTTTCATTTTACACCTTACTGAGCTGTAGTAAGAAAGCCACTGCCAGACCATCTCCTTTTGTCAAGCAGTTCTTAGGCCATTTCTTGTTTGTATCAAGTCAGCACTTAGACACACAGGTAATTTTGGCACAGCTAACAGCACTTAGTGTTTCTCCATGGGATACTGCAAAGTCTAAACACTTTCTGGGCTTATCGCAGGGATTTCAAAATTGTCAGTATAAACTATACCTATTCAGCAGAAATACTTGTTACTCTGCAGTTTAGAAAGGAAAGTTTGGGGTTTGTCAATGTTTGTAGAAATATAAACCTGGTTTCCATTGCTCTCTTCTTGAATTTTTGTAGGCAGAGGATCAATACCACAAACACATTCCAGCTGAGAAAACTCTTTAAAAATGTGTCTAAAGGCAGTACCTTCTAAACGGAGCTGTCCATTAGGCACCCAAGTGAGATGACAATTCACTGTCAGAAGCTGTTAATTAAATAAAGAAACAGCAACATACTTTCCAGAAAGCATCTTCCCCTCCTCAGTTTTTTTCACATTGACAGTCATGTGAACATTCTTGCTGTTCTTTTCTATCCACATTATCTATATCATCAGTATTTCCATTACATTTTCATAAGATGATGAAAATTAATTAAATATTTTGCATTCACTGAAAAGCCATGCATTTTTTTCTATAAAGCATCTGTGAAATCACTAGTAGAGGCATTTCTGCTGGACATATTGATGGTCCCTACTGATGCTCTGTGACTACATTTATATCAGCGAACTGGGCATGCTTAGATTTGTTCTCTGAGACAGAGTCTAATAGACATAGCATGATCCACATTCATAATATTAAAATCTGTTTTTCAGATTGCCTATTGGCAAAAATTTATGTGACCTCCAGACTCTTTTTTCATATTCAGGGAATGTTTGAGAAAGTGATAGCTTAGTCCAAAATCATTCCAGACCACTTAAACTTTTCAGTGACGTACATAATAAACATTTAGTACATGGAAACATTCATGGGCACTGACTAACTAGTTTAGACACAGAATAAGTTTTTTTGAGATCTTGCTTACTAGGTATTCCACACACGTGAAAAATCTTAGCACAAATAAAAATATAGTGAAAAAAACCCAAACAACCCTATATTTAATATGTATCACTTGATAGGGTTCTTAAGATGAGTAGTTTGCATGATTTAAGATGATAAATTTATGGAAGAGAAACCCATAAAGGATTATCAAATACAGACAAGCAACACATGGTTTGCAGTAGCAGTTCCTGAGCCAAACAGAGTTTGAGAACATTTAGAGGTGATAATGTGGCACTTTCCCTTCTTGCATAATCTTCATTTTCATGTTCTAGGTAGTTTTCTTCTGAGTATGTAAGAATTCCTTTATTACTTGACTTCTTTTCACCATTCTGTGTGAAAAATAACGTGTAACATGGCAGGAATGACACAGACCCCATCCTTTCTTCAGGCTATAGATTTCACACAGGCTATTGACATTTTGTTTATAATTCAATGAGCGTTGCTGCATCCACTTGGCATCCGGTCACTAATGGTGTCCCCCAAGGCTCAGTATTGGAGCCAGCCCTGTTTAATATCTTTATTGATGATCTGGACAAGGGGATGAAGTGTACTCTCAGTAATTGCAACAAAATTGTGTGGGAGTGTTGATCTCCTGGAGGAATCTGGGCAGGGTGGATTGATGGGCCAAGACCAGCAGCATGAGGTTCAACAAGACCAGCAGCATGAGGTTCAGCAAGACCAAGTATCAGGTCCTACACTTGGGTCAAAGTAACCCCATGCAGTGCTATAGACTGGGGAAAGAGTGGCTGCAAAGCTGCCCATCAGAAAAGGACCTGGAGATGCTGATCAACACCCAGCTTAACATGATCCAGCATGTGTCCAGGTGGCCAAGAAGGCCAATGGCATCCTGGTTTCTAACAAAAATAGTGTGGTCAGCAGGAGCAGGGGAGTGATTCGCCCCCTGTACTCAGCATTGATGAGGACACACTGCAAGTGCTGTCTCCAGTTCTGGGCCCCTCACAAGAAGAAAGACATTGAGGTGCTGAAGCATGTCCAGAGAAGGGCAATGAAGTTGGTGGAAGGTCTGGAGAGTAAATCATATGGGGATCAGGTGATCCTGATCTGTATCAGTCTCAACATGCTTCCGTCTCTCTGGAGAGTAAAAATCATCAGACTGTAGTAATTTTCTCTTTCTAGTTTAAAAAAAATTGTTTAAAAGACAGAGCAAAAAGGAAGAAAGATAGTCTCCTTCAAATTACTGTACAGTGCAATAATTATGATGCACCTGGTGGTAGTAGATATAAATGTCTCCCCTAAAATAAGCAGAGAAGGGAAAGGGAAGATAGACCAGTGTTCTGTAGATTAATGGGATATTAGATACAAACTCAGTACCGATCCTTCATTAGATTTTCGGGAATGGCTATCCTAAGTTAGGTGTTCTCTTCTGCAATATGATCAAGTTTTGTAAATTTCATGCTTATCACTTTCATTCTAGCCCAGATTTACAGGACTGACTCATCACAACACAGGTCTTCAAAGTCTTCTTGACGTAACTACCTCAGGTTCCTTAAATTTGGAGCCAAAATTATGGCAATATCCATACTTCTTTTAGGGATTTAGCATTAAAATTCTCAGTTGCCCCTTGTGCTTTCCTATTGATCCTACACTGTAAAATTTAATTGAAAGCAAAATTCAATTAAAAGAAGATATTACTCCTGTAAAGCAATGAATACCTGCATGACTCTTTAAAAAACAGTTTTAAATATCTTCAGTATCATTAACATTTGTATGTGAATTGTGGCATAATGTATGAAGGGTCACATCTTTGGAGGAATTTTAAAAGCTCTTCATAATATTACATACTCATATTTCTTCATAGGAAAATGAAACCTTTCCCGGCAAAGTTTACAAACAGCCAGTTAGCCTTTTGGACTTGCTGTTGGAAAAGTCAAATGAGCAATCTGCCTACTGCAGTCAATCAATCTCTACGTAATGTGCAAACTTAAAAAATAATTTAGTAATTTAATAATCTTCCTATCCTACAGTGAGGAGATTGCATATTTTTTCTTTATTTTTTTCCCAGATGCAATGTGCTAGTCTACAACAGTGTGCTATTTTGTGCTAAAAGTAATAGAATAATGGCTTCGCAGAAAATAATATTTTCTTTGTTTCATTAAAGGTGTAACATGAAAAATATGACTTTTTATACTTTGACTCACGCATCATCCTCAAACCCTGAAGTTTTAGAGCTATCAAAAGGTAATGAAACTGCCTGAACGTCTGAATGCCCTGCTAAAAAAGAAGCATTGACTGCATTACAGCCTGAGAAAGGAAGAAAATATATTTACTTGTAGAAACCCCTACCAAATCTAAATCTAGTTTAGACTTTCAGGATTTATGTCTAAATTTTGACTTTTACAGAGACATAAAACAAACACTGTCAACTGTACTCAAAGCACTTCTAATTTGTTGACCATTTATAGCTCAGATTTAATTTACCATTTTTGCAATGATTTAATGACATTTTCTGTAATTTTTGCTTTTGACACTGAAACAGCATGGGGTTGATTTACTATGTTTTCAGACTTCTGCTTTTATGTAAACACATTAGTATTTTCACAGCATGTTTGGAACAAATGGAGCAAATTCTGATCCTTCTACACCTATAAAAAACCTATTAACTTTATTGAGCAGCAGAGAGAAAATTTGACTGAATTGCTGGAGTAAGTCAAGAAGAATCAGGATAAAAGATGAAAAACTTTTGCCTATTCTGGAGGACAAGAGAAACCAATTTCATGTAGCAATGAAGAAAATGGAATAAACCAGCAGTCAAGACAGCTTCTGTGTCTGACAGGTTTTATCTGTTATAGTTTTTATTACAGCTAGGTTTACCAGCTTTCATAGTTATAGAAAATAGATTCACATGTATAGATGGATGAATACAATGCAAATGTGTTGTACATAACCTCTTTCAAACAAACTGATCCCTAAATATTCTCATGGAGATAGGAAAAATAATTACAAAATGAAATAATAAAAAATAGAGGGACGAAAAGAAGGTAAATGTGATAAGGTAGAGGATTAGTTTTCAGAGGAGACTTGAGATTATAGTATCCCCATGAATTATAGCTTTCACTGGTAACAAACAGTCCTGCTGTTGCTGAAGGATTTTTCTATCTGTGTTACTTGATTCCTTTGTGCCACTGCAAAAGGCAATAGAAATATTGCATGGCTCTATTTCACCTTTTTAGCAAACAGGATGTTTAAGTCCTGAAAGGCAAAGGTATTGGGATGTGTTTAGTGAGAAGTGACATGCTGGATCTAATTCTGTGTTCTGTCAACTGTGAAATGCCATTGAAGCCAATGTTACACAAATGTAACTAGCAGGAGATTTTGCCTTTTACTTCTGAAAGTCTGCTAACAGTGTCAGAGAGCAGAAACTGATCTGAAATCTGTTTAACTTATTTCATGTTCTGTTCTTTTATCTTTCCTCAAAATGTGCCAAAAGATTTTTTTTTCTGGTTCTTATCCAGCTCCCATAGAAATGAATGAAGGACTCCCTTTTTTTTTTTTTCTACTAGTGGTCTGTGATCTCTAATGGAGTCTTGTGCACAAACTAACCAACTACATTTGCTTATATGTGGGGCTTTTTTGCTAAATCATAAAACCTTATGCTCTAGGGTGCCAGTCTTCTAAATCTTATCCATTTCAATTGGATCAGTAGGACTACACTTAAAGACATGGAATAGTTCATTTTCAGTAATCTCCTTTCTCTAATTGTAAGTTCCCTGCTACTGCACTGTAGGTTCTAAATAACAAAATAATTGGCACATGAAATAAATCTGTAGTTATGTATGTAGGTTCAAATTCAGAAAAATGTCCCTTGTACAAAGAAAATTTGAGCATGCTTTTGACCCAACAAAATTTAAAAATTATTTAAACATCTTCTTACATGGCTGGACACAGAATTTTTCCTGTATCATCAAGAGGATGCTCTATTTGCATCTACCAACAGGTAACTGCTACCTACAGGCAATATTTAAATTCTAATTAAACCAATTTTTAACCCTCTATAAAGGAATAGATGGCCATTTACAGGCAAATCTGTGATTCGTGTGTACAATTACTGAAATTTTATATACAAATTGGGTTGAAATTAATCACTTAAATTTGTATACATATGAATTTGGGAAAATCAGACCCCCATGCTTTAGAGTGAGATGTAAATTTTACAAAGTGTGGCTGAACCAACAGCAAGTGAGGAATTTTAATTTGGGGATTTCCCCAGTTGTGTACTTAATGTTATGCTAATGTTTTTTCCATTAATAGCTAAAAAGATCCATTGCTTCTGTTTTCAATGGGCTTGTTGCTAATGAAAAAGATCTTTTGTTCCATAGCAAAACTGTACAGTTCAGGCAGAATGATAGCATGCTGGCTCTTTACGCTTTGGATGCTAAAAAGCCTCAGGCAAAATATTTTGCTGAAAAAGGCAAGCCTGGCTCCATTCATTTCACAAGTACTGCCCTCTTACACTAGCTGTGACTTTGTCTCTTTATTTAATGATTCACTGCACCCAGATATTTGCATAACAGCATATATCTATATGAGCTAAGTGTTAGCCTTCTTTTTAAAGAGATCAGTTTTGAACAGTAAGAATATATTCTCTTGTCCTGGGGCATCCTTCCAGCAGCAGTTGTCGAGGTGATACAAATAAATCACAACATTATGGCAAAATGAAATTAACAGAAACAAAATCCTGTGTCTCCCTCTTTCCGAAAGGTGACTTTGAGCCTGAAAATTCTATGTTGTTTTGAATGAAGTCTCTGTTTATCCACTGAACCAAAAAGGGTGGGAAACTCTTCAGGAACTACTATTGATTTTAAGCATCATTTAGACCAAAGAATAGATTTCAAGTGACCTTCTGCTGTGATAACAATACCTATAAACTTAAAAAACAGCTTTGTCTAAAGGAAGTAAAAATCTCAGCTCTGAAACACAATAAATAACAATTTGAGTTTAGTTTAAACCACTAAGTAGTAATAATATACTAGTTGATACGTCAAAAAGGCCTCTACTGAATCAACAATTTTGATCCTATTTTGACGTTCTGCTAAATTTTCAGTAATCACAAGCAGCCAATACAATCATTCAGTCTTGTGTTTGGCTTGGTCTCAAACAATTGTTACACTCTGTTTTGTATTTTCCATTTTCTTTAACTTAAAATTTCTTTTACAATAAAAATTAAGTTTATAGTGTATTTGTGTTTATTGTCAGCATATGAAATGTAGAAACCCAAAGGATTTACAGTTAGTTTGTGAACTTCATTCTTAACAATAAAAAAACCTCATAGCAAAGCTACAGTCTTATTCTGCATGATTATTAGTGCATCAAAACACTCTTTAAACACACCTGTATTTGTTCATAAATACTCTATGAAGGGAATTATCTCCTGAGTTTGCATGGACCCTTTTCACAGTAGGTGATGATTTACTACCCGTAAAACTTTTAAATGTTGCTAAGGAATTCTGTTGGAGAAGCACAGAAAAAACACTTTCTTTCAGGATGAGAGTAAGTGAGGAGATTTATGAAAATTCATTTTATCACAGATCTGTGATAGCATGACAGCATAATTAAGCAAAAAGTATAGCAACATGCACAACTTATTGTATAGCTGAAATCTTTTCCCATAAAGGGCCTGGGATTACCCATTTTACACTGAAAAGTTATTGGTTAGCATGTCTTAGTACAGAAAGTAAATCCTGGTTTCCCACATCAACACATATTCACCTTAAACTTGCAAACACACATTCTTCTTCTAGTTGACCTTGATATCATTTACATATTTTATTAAATAAGTTGAACATTTATTCCTAGATGAGTACTCACTAATCTCTTTACACATGAGGGAAAGGGGACTAGAAACTGTCCTCTCTAGCTGTGACTTGAAAGAAAAGAGTGACCTCTGCTGAAGTATGTCACAGACTTCACATGGCAGGTGACAGCTCCATACTATGACTCAAAATTGCTGCAGCTGAGAAGCTGGCATTTTCAAGATGAATTGGAAAGAAGAATTTTTGCACTGTGTATTTTGGGTATCACCCTCATGCAGTAATATGCCTGCTGAAAATTTCTTTCCAAGTCCTTCCAATCCCCTTAAGTCCTGTGTAAGGGGCACTGGACCAGATTCCTGCTCGTGGATTCCCCCGCTTAATGCAGCTGCTGAATTCTGTAATTTCTGCAAGATTTTGCAGAAAGTTTTGCAGACTTTTCTTCCTGCCTGCTGTCTGTGTATGCATTTACAAATATACATAGGTTTTTGTTTCAATTATTTATAGTTAAATTTGGTTCTGGGAAAACAAAAGCATACATTTAGAGAAAAAATTTGCTATTTATTGTTGTTTATTTCATTGGGGTCTAAAACAAGCATCACAGAATTGTACATTAGTACTTACTTGCAAGGAAGAGAATGGGAGTGATTCCAAACACTTTTATTTTTTGTTTCTAGAAGTTGTTAACAATTATTTTTCAGTCTCCATGACAACAGTGGGACTCTGCTCCTGTCATACATTCTTAGTATATAACCCCTGTCTGCATGGAAGCAATGTTTCACCGATACCTTAACTTTAAATCATTATTTTGTGCTATCCCTATTTTTCATAGAGCGATGAAGCCTCATTCTGAACTTGTCTCCCCTAGTTTTACATGGATGTCAGCCTTACATAGGAAAAAAAGTTCCGTTTCACTCACAGCAATGAAAACCAGATCAGAAATAAGGTCATGTTGGAAATGACAACTGACGAAATGACAAGTTTTTTAGTCACTCAAAACTTTTTTCACAGCTCTTCCAGTTGTTTTCCTTCATGTACAGAGTCATACTCCTTCATAATATATGCAAGTAGCCCATAAATACACATTGAGAAAAATTAGGAGACCACCTCATCTGAATGGTAGTTTCAGTGAAAAGGGATAAATGAAAGTAGTAGACATGCTATAACACATGCCAGCAAAATATGGTTGGAGACACACCTTTCAGGAAAAGGTCTCCCTCCTCCTGAGCCAGTGAGAGGAAACCCTAGTCACTGAGAGAGGAATTTAGTCGCATTTTTCACAGCCAAGCCCTTTCTTGCACAATTTGCACATGTACACATTTGCTTGAAAATCCAGATGGTGCCAGAGGGAGACACTGTATTATTAAACATATAAATTATTTCTCTGTCATTTTGATTTATGACTTTCTTCTGAAATCTATCATGGTTGTTGAAAAAGGAAGTGGCATCTGGTCTGAACATGCGTTCATGATCAGCTTAAAGACTGGAGGTACTAGTTTATATAGTTAAAAATATATGTGCAGTTCTTATAAGTGGTGATGATATCCATTAATCTACTTATTTGTTCCACTTGTACCACCAAGTATTTTTTTTACCATCCATCCATTTTTTAACAGTTATCCAACAATACATTCAGCTGAAAGGATCTGTAAATAGTACCATCACCTGGATTAGAAATATTCTTTAAAATTGATCATCCAATGACTTGAACAGGTACTGTTTCAACACGTTTTGGAGACAACATATAACAGACACACACTGTGAAAATAATAGTGTGATTTCAGAACAAGAAAACTTTCTGCTGAATAACTTAAGTTTGGGCATGACAGCAAAAACTCCACCTCCACTGTCAGCATTGCATTCACTGCAGTTTCTGAAGTTGCAACTCCTTAAGCTGTGAGAGGAGTGAGTGATCTTCTTCTCTAGGAATTTCCTGGGGAAAAATGGAACCCTACAATGTAGAAAAGGAATTAAGATATATGGAGACCTTATTCTCACATGTATGAAACATTTAACAGCTGCCTATTTGTAAAATTAAAAATAGTAGATTATCACTTAACTTTCATGGGTTATCTATCTTCTACTATTAAATGGTTCTGGGTTACCAGGAATATTAAACAAAGCAAAGGCATATTTTATTTATAAAATATTTTTTCAGAATATGAGCTGGTAAAGCACGAAGGCTAACAGCACTATCTAAAGCTCTCTTCAATTTTTATCTTTTTTACATAGTTGTCTCCAAATATATAGAGACTAAATGCTCTCAGGTTTATGCATTTTAGCATGTTGCATGTTTTCCTTAAATAACATTTCTGGCAGAATCTTTTTATTACCAAAGAGTTACTGTTTTCCTTTATGGGAAAGCATAGTCTTAGTCATTGTGATTATAAAAAAAAACTTTGGGACATAAATCTTTGTTGTCTAGTGGCAGCATACATGGAGTAGATATTTATTGTATATTAAAACTCACAATTTTAAATGTCTATCAAGATCTTGACTTAGGACTTAAAAATGTATGGCAGAATTTTCTTCCAAGTCCATCAAAGATGAAATGGTTGAATCTTTTATTCATAACATTCCTATTTTACGTGAATTGTTTCACTTCATAAGAGACTATTGTGAGGAATGCAAACTTCTTGACACTAAGAGAGCTTTAGCAGATTAGTAATTAATAAGCTTGTTGCTACATCTCAATGGCAAAATTCCTGTTACTTTCAATGAGAACATGATCAGACTCAAAGTCATCTGAAATTTCTGTGAATGCAAAGGCTGCTTATTTCTTTCAGCTACTTTTGAACACTAATAAGGTTGATTTTATTGGAACTTATTACATCCTTACTGGAAGCAGAATTTGACCTCAACTGAAAAGATTGCCCCCTTCTTTCACTTTGTTTCGAAAAAGAGCTACATTTTCATAATAGTGTCCGGGTACGCACACAAATCTCATTACCCAATAATAGGATTTGTCTACATACCTCCTGCTCAGTCTTTTGGAAATGTACATGTCCCTCAGCATGGGTTAGCTTTTTTTCCTTGTTTCCATTTACATATGTCCATGAGCACAATAGACTATATTCTATATAACAGTTTCAGTCGAGCAAAAGTAGCTAAGTATATAATCAAGGAGGAGGCGGAGATATCCTTAAAGTACAAAATCAACCTTGGAAGCTAAACTCTCACTTTTGTTACAATGATTGAGACATTTGAGACTAAAAATATGCCACAGAGGTGAAGCAATATGTCATGGAGTAGCTCAAATATAGCAGCAAAATGCTAAAGCAGTGTTTAATTATAGTCTGCAGTCCAGATATCTTCAGACTGGATCTGTAAAAGAGAAGTTGTCTTACTAACATTTTAAATTGGGTATATGAATTACAGCTTAGTTTTTTGGGGGGGGCTTTTTTGTTGTTTTTTTTTTTCTTCTTTTGTAAATTGGCTCTGCTCTGCATTTCTTCCAAAGCAGTAAAGGAAAATAATTGAAAATCACTTTAATCTTTACTGTTTTTCTTCCAACCACTAGTTCTATATCTGTTCTGACTAAACAGGTCGTAGAAGCTGAGTCAAGATTTTTATTCAGAATGTAGAACAGTAAATTTTTGTAAATCCCTCACATAAATGTTTAGAGGAAAAAAAGCACAAAACCCCACAAACAAACCTTCTACCCTCCCTCTCCCCAAACAATTAGAAGGAAACCATAAGAAGTAATATGGAATAGAAAAACAGATAAAAACTGAAATATAAAAACAGATAAAAATGTACAGAAAAATATATCCTGATCATTCCTATATGCTGTGAAACTCTCTGGAAAGGCTCATCTCTTGAAAGATGCATGAGGAACAGCTAGAACTCTGGTCTGTCCGTAGAAGGTTTACCTTGGCTTTATTTCTCCCGTTTCTGTATCACACCACCAGTCTCTCCTCTTGTGTTTCTTAATGTTTCTTTCTCCTTATTAAATTTTTTGCTTAATTTATATAAAGAAATATTTCCCTGTGACAAGACATACTTAATTTACCTTTGTTTAATTAACCCTCTGCAAAGCTAAGGTCCATCTATCTTTCTTGTTGAAAAGTATGGATAAGATGTGAGGTCACTATTTTGATATGAGGTTTTGCTCTGTGTGCATGCATTACACGCTTGATGCAGAAGGCTAAATTTTCACTTTTTCCCGAATATAGGCAAGTGTCCTAAGTCTTGTTGCTATGCAGTTTAGCCATAGCAACAAACACAAAAGCCACTGTGTTGTTACTTCCATTTTCCCTTCCAGACAGTTTGCCTAGTAAAGAAAACATGCTAGATATAGCACTGTCAAAATAAGTGCAGCATTTTCTGTGAGGGACGTCAAATATTTCATCTTCCAAAGGATTATATTGTGCAAAAATGCTAAGCTAGAAGGTGGAGAGGTTATAGCTGAGATATCTACATCCTCCTGATGCACAGGTAAGGGTGTAAAAAAGTAATGGTTGTAGAAGGAGGAGCCAGGTTTTCTGTATTTCTATATTTATAAAATATAAAAAATGCCATGCTACATTTTGTTCTTTGCCAATATAATGGCAAAATTAATATTTAAATTAACAGGACAAAAAAAAAAAAGGTAAAACCCTAGCCTTCCATACTTAAATTTATTATATATGTGATGCATCTTGGCATAACAAAAGTTGTTATCCCTCTTTTCCAGTCAATAATAGCTTACAATCAACATCATACTGAGCTTAAATAAACTTACATAGAGCTTGTGAGAAAATATCCCATTCTGTTGCAAAGATATATAAAGGATTTTCTTGTAGCTGAGGAGCATGAGGCAAGAAAAATAGTTTATTCAGCAGATTCTTTCATAACTTCCCACATGATTCCCTGTAAGTCATGCAAAGGTAATTGTCAACATAAAAGACAAGTTTGGCTTCCTGGCTCTTGCTCACTTTAAATGGGACTTAGATTCTTGACTGTCATTTCCATTATGGAAAATCTTAATAATTGCCTAGGCAATCTTTTTTTTTCCCACTTGTAAAATAAGAAAATTATAAGAATAACTCAGATGGGCACTGTAAATTTAAAATTCTTAACAGCCAAAAATATCCTCTTAATTTTGGATAAAAAAGGTCAAGGAACTTACTGACTACTATAGCAGTACTGATTTATTTAGTTCTGCTAATTTACCTAACTAAGAATTTGAGACATTTCCATCAATATGACTAATTTAGGATATACTTATGAATACAAATTGGTTTTTCAAAAAAAATCTTTATCTATTTCAAACATCTTAAGCGGCACATCCATCATTTCAAACAATATATCATTACAAACAGTACTTGATGTCCTTTTCTGTGGTGGATTTCATGCTCTAAGTTTGCCTAGTGATTACAACCACTTCACATAAATTAACTAAAACCTAAGAATTTTGTCTTTGTTGTGCCCAAGGGATGAAAATCCTCTGTTATCTGGAGGTATGTGATGTATTAACATGTAGTAAAGAGAAACTCTTCAGTTGTTCTGGGGAAGAATTGGAGTCCCTAATTTTCAATGTTCTGTGTGCCCCCAATATCAAATAACCTTAGTGGGGGCACCCTTGCTATTTCAAGAACTCGGATCTTAATCCCAATCTTTCCACTATTTCTTTGTTATAGCTGTGGGAGATGTTAACAGTGACAGACCATAGAGAATGGAATTAAATACATTTCAATGACAGAAGAGGAAAATAGAAATAGATAGCTTTTTGTTCATTTTACAGTGTCTTACTTGACCAAATTTGAGAGTCTAGTTTTTAGTTATTCTTTTTTCTTGATTAATCCCATAATATCAAAATGTGATTGATATCCAATTGCCAATATGGACACCAGTGAGTTTTTGGTTTTTTTTAAAGGAATATAATTTACGGATATACAGAAGTGACATAAATGGATTTATTTGGACAGGAAAGAAAACTATAAACTATTTCTTAGAGTATAATGTAAAAATTGGCCAAAATTTCTAGATGTACTCTGATCTTAATTTATGCAGATATATGTGATGAAATCTATACCAATCTCTTTATCCCCAGTCACCCATAAAGTGAGAGTAAAACTTACAAACTGAATATGGGAAATTATTCAATCTACCCTCTGGTCTACATAGTGTAGGTACAACCCTAATTGCAAAACCTGCCTCTAAATCTTTCTTTCAGATACACCTTAGTGTGGCATGGATAGGCTTGCCTTTTTTCTTCCACCCACTAACTTGCAAGGGATACTCTCTGCCTTGGGAAAGAGTGTGTCTAGAGGCCAACTTGAAAAATTCTGACCTTAATAAAATATGTTGGCATTACAAAATTACTGGTTACATTTATCTTGTTCATTTCTTCCTCCAGGGTTGCTCATTTCCAAATAACAGATCCTTTCCAGTTTATTTAAGAGCAAGGACTTCAAATTTTGCTCTGCTTTTAAGTCAGCCCCATTGATACTATAGAAAACAGAATGCATTTTTTGATTGTTTCACAAATTTTGAGGCTTCATACACATTAGGATTGAACCCAGTTTTAAAATGGGCTGCAGTTAAAAAACTGTCTTCACATAAGTAGAGTTTCTGGGCTTTTCATGAAGTTTCCATGTAACTTTGAAAGATGCAGTATTGCTCTAAGAATCCTTTCACTTTACTTAAGGGTCAAAAAATAAAGCTTTTCCTAATGAGTTAGTCATCCAAAGTTCTCTTTAAAATCAGAAAGGAAAAACAGGCATCTCCAGAGAGCAACTCATTTCATCCTAACATAAATACCTAGATAAATACCTAGGATCAATCATATGAATTTTCCCTTTAGAACCACCCATATTTCTCTGTTGACAATGAGGCGAAGCTGAAGGTTTAAACAGAGCAGATGGAAATTAAATGTTCAAAGTGAAATTATTTACATTTAGACATGCACAGTTAGATAGGATGAATACTGCCATTTGTTCCTCCTTTCTTGTGGTGGGGCTTCCCATAAATAAGTTCTTGCTTCACCTGGGGTTATGATGAAGCACCAGAATTCCTGGAGTAGCAAGGACTTTAAAGTTACCTGTGGTCCCAAACCACAAGAATGTATTTAATTAGAGCTTTCCTTGATATTTATAAGAATGTTCATTTTTTTATATTCTAGAAAAAACCAAACAAAAAAATGAGGCAAAAAACAACAACAAGACCCAAGTCTCCAAACAAAACAAAAACAAAAAACACCAAACCAAACCAAAATAAAAAACCACCAAAACAAAATAAACATCAGCAACAAAAAACAAACCAAAACAAAAAATAAACAAAAAGAAAACAAAAAGAAACCAAAACAAAAAACCAAACAAAGAAAACCAAAACAAAAAAAAAAGGAAAGAATCCAACAAGTTCAGCAGCCTCTAACTGCATAAAAAACATTCAGCCTAATTAAAGCCTTTAGTTCTTATGGGGTAGATTTGGAATCCTGTAGCTTCTAGAAAGGCTTTCCTGTAAAATAACTTGATATTGAAAACTGAGATACAAATAACACAATACAGTTTAAAAACTCAATACAGGCAAATTAATTTCAGCATTGAAATAAAAAATTGGAATCTAAATTTCCAGTGATAGAAAATACAACATTTCTTTCTTCTTGGTGATTCCTGCTTTGTTCTATAAAATCCCTCAAAAATCTTTGCCACTTTTCTTAGTTTAAATGTATGCTTTATTGGTAAAAAAACTGTGTTTGTATAGTAGGACAGTTTTGTAAAGGTAGGTAGAAATATGGCCAATCTTATCTCCATGGTACTTGTAAACTCCTTGTCACTGAGACAAGATGCTGGCAAGTTCCCTTTTAGCACTTTTAACAGTGACCATACCTAGTCAGCTCTTTTATTATCTTCCTTTATTTCATCAACACTCACTTATTTCTACTACTATAAATTCATTGAAATTCCTCATAGTAGCCTTTGATCTAATCACATTCTTCACATAGTAAGATAAGACAAACATAAATCCTACATTGGCGAAAAAACCTCAACAACAAAAAACATATAAAAAGAATTATTGTTTCCTTTTTCTGGCCAACTTCCTTACCTAACATTCACTTTTTAAATTGAGATTGAAAGCTCCTAAGAAAATGAAAGTATCATGTTTAGTTATCCATAAACTTACCATTGACTTATAGACTGATAGATAACATCACATTATACTATCCTGAATTCTGTTAAATAGCAGTAGTCAAGCTCAGGAGGACAGGAAGGGATCCTGTCAGCACTGATACCTTTAAACATTCTGCATATGAGACCATATGTTGGTTTGCACAGTTGTCAAACCATAAAGATGAATAGAAGACACGGTGAACAGTGTTCCTTACTGCAGTGTGCAGGCGCTTTCTTTAGCATCTGTTTGGACATGGTTTTGACACCATCTAAAACCAAAAAACTCCTGCCTTTGCCTTTGCAAGGATTGTGTTTCATACAAATAGCCTTCTGAAAGATTTACAGAAGCTTCTGCTTGACACAAAACCTGGAGGCTATCTGTCAAAACAGAAGAAAACAAAGAGAAGGATATGGAGGGGAAAAAAAAGGAAATATTTTTGCCAAGCAGATGGGATTGGCAGTTATCCTGAAAGAAAAATGGGTTATGGCTCTGCCCAGTACTAGGGATTTAAAAATAATTGCCTCAACCATGAATATTTTTGTCTGCCTTTTCTTATTTTTTTTCTCGCCACTTGGAGATACAAAATAAGTTATAAAAATAAGGAAAAAAAAGAGGGACAGTTAAAAATGCTTTTAAAATGTTTTTCAATACCTTCTTATGACAGATTCTTCTTTTGCAATAGTTACAATAAGAAAGGTAAATTCTGAAGTACTAAGGTGGTAACTTAGAGTCCTATAAAGAAGTTTATAAAGAAAGAATTCCTGTATCTTCACTGAGGCACATAGCCCAAAAAATCTTTCTCTGAAGAATCATCAGTTTTGCTCCAAAACAAGACTTTCATACTTAAAATGGAGTTGATGTGTTGAGTTTCATGACTGCAATCCCTACTTAACTCCTAACCATCCTGAGCCTGTACATGCTTAACTTTCCAATAGTAAAGGTTTGTAGGTGCCTAGCATTCTGCTTTTGGACATATCTAAAGCTGCAACATCTTGACAGCACAGGCTGTCTCTGCAATTACCTCCTCACTCAGATAGTCTTATTTTTAGCCCTAGAGCACAATTTTTATAGATATATTTATATGATAGATCAATAGATGGATGACAGACAGATAAAAAGAGATAAAAAGAAGCCTGAATTCACTATACTACCTGATCCAGACACCAACATAATTTCATTTGAGTGAAACCTTCTGGAAAGAGATCTGTGTACTGATCCTTGCACAAGGTAGTTAATTAATGCCAAATGAAGCAATCATTGCTTAAAATATGTAAACATGTTTTTCCCTTCTTGGATCCCTGCTTTTATCTGTGTAAAATTCAGACTGTCCTTGGAGCAGGTCTTCCATCCTGTGAAAGCCAGGGAATAGTGCTTACTATCCAGCCAAATTAAAAGTCTGTTTCAAATTCAGTGTCTTCTGAAATTTGATTTTTCTCCCAAATCTTATCCGAGTGATACAGAACATATAAAGACCCATTTACTTATGTCTCCACATCTCCATTCTATCACTATTCCCCCATTTTATTTGTTTATTTATTTATTTGCCTTTGGCAATGGTTTTCTTAAAAGGCTTGTCTTGGAACCACATAGAAATTGAGCTATGAAGGGTCTCAACTTCCAGTTTTCAAGTTTTGACAAATATTTTAACCATTGAATTTGCATATAGAATAAGATCTTGCTGTCTGCTCTTCCAAATTTTTTATAAAGGAATAAAAGTAACTAGTCTTCCATTCTAGGATAGTTCCAGGCTATGACAGTTAATAGAGATGTATTCCTACAGACCAGAGACAGTGACCTTATCTCTCAGAACACTGAGATTTTAATCCAAAACTAAATTTCACTGCTTCAGATGGTTGAATGACTCAGCCTTCCACAAGAAGAATACTTGTTCTGGACCTTCTGTATTTAAATGTTACATGTCACATATAAAGTAGTTATAAAGTTAGTAATTCTTTATGGAATTGGTTTATAAATAAATACAATTTAACATGAAACACACCTACTTTAAAACGGATATAAAATAATTTGTGTTCCATAGGAGTGTACTGATATTCCTTTAAAGAATTAATTACATGTGTATATGCACATCTAAGCAGCAGAGAGATTTCTGTGTCCCTCCATGTGTTTTATGCTTCTGACAAAAATGTAAGGGACCTTTTTTGAACCTTTTAAAAAGAAATTTTGGGCAACTTTTATGTACGATAAAATACAGAGGTAGAATAATACTATCGTATGTCACTAAGTGTTGAAACATTTCAGGAAATGCAGAGGCTGTTTTAAGACAGCAGAAAAGTCATTTGTTCATGCTAATAATTACCTCTGGTGATGGTTTGATAAGAATTCTTATCTGAGTTTTTCTGATCTGTCCAGGATTTTCAGCCACTTTACAAGCTGAAGTGGCATCCATTTAAAAGAGAAATATTTTTGTACACATCAGTTTTACTTAGGTTCAAATCCAAAGCTTGTTAAAGTAAATTATAACATTTCCATTGATTTTCTTGGGCTTTGACTCCAGCTGCATGAATAGTGTGTAATTCTAAAAGAAAATTTCAGCTGTATTCCCCTCCGCCCCTTGAAGATCACTGTGTGTGCCACTTTTTATTTTGCTAGCCAGGAACTCGTCAGTCACCAACAGTGTCCTACTTACCCTCCACATGAAGAGGATTCAGTGCCTACTGCAGTTGGCAGCTGCTGCTGTTGCTCCAACTCCTAATTTCCTAACAACCCTTGCTGAAAACGGCAAAGAAACAGGAGGAGGAGGGAAATGGCTTTGTAAGAAAGATTAAATCTCAGCCATATGCCAGTGTTTCTGCAGTGACTATAAGATACTGGCCAGAATGATTCCTGCTGGTTTTACTTTCTCTCCAGGAATTTCAAAATCTACTCAACTTTTCAGTATGGACTGGAATGTTTGGAAATAGCAAAGTAGAAGTTACTGTAACAGTACTCAGAGATATAATCAAAGGACCTATGATTCCAGGAAAACCCAGGAAAAGACCTTTAGGGCATCTGAGGTGGATTTAAATGTCTAAATATATATACACACCAACATAGATTTTCATTAACTTGTGACACAAGAAGACAACCATCCTTTTCAGGGTGCTGTTTCTTTTTTATGCATCTACATTTGTCATGTAAGAAAAGAAATATCACTTTAGTGGCAACTCTTAGGCACATTTGAGTACTAGAAAAAAAAAAACATCTTGACTTAGGTCAGATAAGATGTGTGTTTTCAGAACAAATTAAACTTGACTATCCTAGCTCTGCACCTTGTTGCAATTCAGAAAAATTGAAAAGAATTGTGTACAAAGAATGAGGCAGATGTGGAGGAAGAAATGACTTGATGATTCCTCAAGAAGTTCTGTATGGTGAGAACAGTGAGCACAGTCTGCTGTTTTAGGCACGTGCCCTCAATCATAGTGCAGAAAGACAATTTTGCAGATAAATACACTAAAGTTTTTAATTATTAACAAAAGTAGAAATCTCACAGATTTTACTCCTCAACAATATTTTCTTGGATATGTTGAGACGATGATACTGTATATCTGTAGTATTCTTTCTGGTTATTTATTTTGCTCAGTGAACTTCCTCTAATGAACAGTGCATTTCATTTCTTCTTCTTCCATCTTCATTTCTTATCCTTTTCATATCTGATGGTGATTTATAAGAATGTGATGGACAGAACAGTCTTTGCCTCCAGCACAATCTTTCTACCTCTCCACTACTAATACGAATGCAGATGGGCAGATTAACACATATGAAACCCAAAAAAAGGCAGGTGTGTCTGTATGCACACAAAAACTCATCAACCTATCTATATGAAACATATACAAAATAGGAACATCTATCAAAAAAATTGCAAAACAGCAAAGTGAAAAGAGATTTAAAGACTCTGTTTTAAATAGCTGTCGCATGCAGGGCATGCTTCATAAACTGCAGATAGGCTTCCTGAATAAAATATGAGGATGCGTAGCTCCATGACTATCTCAGTTAGCAAAAAAAAAAAAGAAATCTGAAGAAAATTTATAAATAGGTCATACACTATCTCCAAAGGGATAAACAAAATAGCCAGCAGTGACAGAATTTGCTTTTCATGTGTGCAAATACAAGGCCTAACAAATGTCATCTCCTCATTTGCAAATTAAGATATAAAGGAAATGTCTCTGACAGTACATGCAACAGTTCATATTTGAAGTTTGGCACAGTGAACTGACAGCCACAGAGGAACTGCAGTCGCCTAATCCTTTCATTCTGCCTTCCAGCTACTGGCGAGGAGGGTGGAATTTAATAAATATGTGATGAGAAAAGGCTGTGAAAGGCTGGCGTATCTTCTCCTCTGCAAGAACTCATCTTCAGAGATAATTCACTAGATGACAATATACAATGGGCCATTAACAAGGGCATTCAAATAATTTCTGGACTTAAGTACACTTTTAAGCCGCTTATCAGATTTTCATTTATGAATCCATTCGGCTGTCAGGCTTATATCCTGGCTCTTTATTGAAGCTCACATGGGAATCCAAACCTTCGAATTTTCTATACAGATTCATTTCAGAATCAATTAGAGCTGGTGGCAGCCTTGTCCCTGTGTGCTAAGGGGATTAGCTGGACACTTGCTCAGCTGAAGTTATCTTTGAATGTACATTCAACCCTCCTTCGAGAAAGAGTTGTTTTCCAGAGCATTCTGAAGTAATTGAAATACTGAAATCAACAGATGGTTGATAATCACTGGAAATTTCAACAGTTTTATTAGGAAAGGGAAAACACTATTTCAGACCACATCCTTGGTGTTGTAAAAGGAAGAGGAAAAGTGAGAAAGAGAAAGAAAAAAAAGAGAAAAGAAAAGAATCAGAAAAATGAGAAAAATGAGAAAAATAAAAGGAAAAGGAAAAGGAAAAGGAAAAGGAAAAGGAAAAGGAAAAGGAAAAGGAAAAGGAAAA
>VXAD01001102.1:231341-286429 GCA_013399195.1 Dicrurus megarhynchus
GGTCCTTCTGACTGTCCCCCAGCAGTGCACAGCAAACACTCTAGACACCAGAAGAGCTCCCAAGGGCTGTTCTTTTATTCTTTTTGCCTCAGTAAGTACCTCACATCTCACTTTTTGCATCTGACCTTTGGCCATTTTCCACCCACATGTTATTAACTTCTCTACTACTTGTCTTAGCAATTTCATTTTGCCATCCCAAAACACACTGCTTTTGACTTCTAGTAAACACTTCAGAACACAAACCCATGTGGTGCAGTTGTCCACTCTTTTCTGTTTCCAGGCACTCTAGTTTTTATTCAGTTACTCAAGTTGTTCAGGTATTTTAGTTTGTGCCTTGGGGGTTTTCTGCCTAAACCAACATCTTTAATGATTATTTTGCACTTCAAAATTAGAAAGTTCTGTTCAATCTATTTTCACATTTTAATTCTAGAAGCCTCTTGCTTATGAGAAGGTGGCTTATTCTAAGCCATTTAAAAAATATTAGCCACTAAAGTTTGAAATCAAGTTTCTGAGATTACTTGCAAAAACTGACAACTCCAGAAACAAAGAAGCAGCCAAAAAGCAAGGTAAGGAATCACAGAATCACAGAATAGTCTGAGCCGGAAGGAACCCACAAGGATCATTAAGTCCAACTTTGAAGTGAATGGCCCATATGGAGATCAAACCTGCATCCTTGATGTTGTTAGCACCACGCTCCAACCAACTGAGCTTGATTAGATTGCACCAGCTTTTACTTAAACAACACAGAAAAAGAGAACTTCAATGTATTTAGATTCAAAGCGATGGTTACATAAAGGATAATGACCCTCCGTGTCCTAGGAGCTGTATCTATGAGCCACAAGACACATTTGCTGAGGATCGTGACCTCTAAAGAAGGCTAAAAGGTAGGAGATGGCCAACTGTGGTCATGTCAGGTATGGCCTCTGACACTGGCTATAGTGGCCTTGGCAGGTTTATCTGTTGTTCACTGCATCCACAAAGAATACCTACCTACAAGGAGTTTCCAGCCTGTCTAAGAGGCTCTCAGAGAGCTTCGTGCAGAAGCCCTGCTCTAATTTTTCACAGTAACTGCATTTGAGCTGCCTGGAGGCCATGTGGGGGCTAAGAGTCCAGGTCACTGATTTGCATCCCAGACATTCAGGGCAGAGCTTCAGCGTATTGTAACCACTGGAGACATAAATGCTCCCAATAGTTTGATTTGATCCCCTTTGTGCTGAATGTGGAGAAAATATTTAGTTTCTTCCTTAATTTGTATGTTGTATTGTTAATCTGGTAATATGTGTGATGCGTTCACATTTCAGAAATACTTGTACATTCTGCAAGGTACTTTTGACCTTTGAGACACCACTAGGCTGTATGACACAGCAGCAGATCGGAATGCTCCTGCCCTGATTGGGAGTAGAACAGTTTTATAGGAAAAATACCTCCTACACTATAGATTCAGTAAATAATAGATGTTTCACTATAGTGAAATATTTTCCCTTTAAAGATTGCTATAATAAATATCTAAATATCAACTTTTTTTTACTCTCCTGGAAGTCTTCTTAGAGTCTCTCTTATCTCCCATGAACAGTAGTGAGATCACTACATTCATGTAAGGATTTTTTTCTAAATCAAGAAGAAAGAGATTCACTGCAATAATTCATTAATGTATTGTATAATGAAATATGGTATTAAAAATAAAGCAGCTTAGATATTATAATTCTGCATTTTTCTAACTCGTGAAAAAATAAGAGCCCTAATGAACATGCTTATTTAGTAATGTTGCTCAAAATCTCCCTTCACTTCTCAGCTGGTATCCATGGGTTCTACACATTTTCATAGCTGTCATATTTCTGAACCAATAATATGCAATGTACTCAGTCCAAATGAGAATGAATCTGAAGGTGTGACTTTTTGATGTAATTTTCTGAATGGAAAAGCACAAAGAAAACAAAGTTCATGCATTATTCATACAATAAAAGATGAAAATTATTAATGTAATAAGAATACATCACTTGCACACACAAGCAGTAGTGTGTCTGTAGATCAAGAGTCAGATAGTACATAGTATTCCCAATGTAATAATTTTGAATAATTCTGGTATTCAGATATTTAGGCATACAGGTTTTGCAGTGCCTTACATGTAATAATAATTTTGGATACCACTTCCCAGTGGAGAAGAAGAATGCTTTATTTTTACCATATGCTTGCATGACGCTCATTTTAAAGTAAGATGACAGTATGTTAAATTTAATACTGCAGAGAGCATCATCATCCAGAATTCTGTTACACAGAAGTTTGAAACAAAATGCACTTACACATAGGTGTAAGTAAGATTCAGCTTGTATAAACAGTCATGAGTCTCTTAATTTTGGTAAAACCATTTTACGTTTGCCAAGGAACATATCTATTATGCTCATTAAAGGTGACAGAGTAACAGCCCTTGAGAGTGAAGATATCTATTATCAAGGACATCTAGCCAAGCAGAGCATTCCACAGAAAGCTAGCTCAGCAGACCAATAAAGTAATGAATTCTGCCTCTGTGAGGGTGTGTGGGTGCATATTTTTGTAAAAGAAAATACTGGTAAATATGATTTTTTCAATACAGTGAAATGAATAATCCTACTCTTAGAAAATGTACATATGCTAAAAACAAAACAAGTCCTGTTTAATATCTTTATCAATCCTGTCTAATATCTTTCTGGATGATCTGGATGAAGGCATCAAGTGCACCCCCAGTACATTCACAGAAGACACTAAATTGGGTGGGAGTGTTGATCTGCTGGAGGGTAGGAAGGCTCTGCAGAGGGATCTGGACAGACTGGATTGATGGACTGTGCCCAGTGGTATAAAGTTTAATATGGCCAAGCATCAGGTCCTAAACTCTGGCCAAAAAAACCCCATGCAGAGCTACAGGTCAGGGGAAGAGTGGCTGGGAAACTACCCAGCAGAAAAGGCAAGAAGGCCAATGACATCCTGGCTTATAACAAGAAAAGTGTGGCAAGCAGGACCAGGGTAGTGATTGTCCCTCTGTACCTGGCACTGGTGAGGCCATGCCTTGAGTGCTGTGTCCAGTTCTGGGCCCCTCACAACAAGAAAGACACTGGGTGGTGCAGAGTCCAGAGAAGGGCTACAGAGCTGCTGAAGGGTCTACAGAGTGACTCATATGAGGAGAGATTGAAGGAGCTGGGGTTGTTTAGCCTGGAGAAAAGGAGGCTCGGGGGAGAACCTTAATGTTCTCTACGACTGCCTGAAAGAAGATTGTAGCCAGGTGGAAGTTGATCTCTTCTCCCAGGCAACCAGTGACAGGACAAAAGGAAATTTCCTCAAGCTGCACCACAAGAGGTTCAGGCTGGACACCAGGAAGAATTTTTTCAGTGGAAGGGTTGTTAAGCATTGGAACGGACTGCCCAGGCAGTCTTGAACCCCTGTTCAAGGAATGACTGGACATGGCATGGTATGTTTTAGGTGACAAGGTGGTGACTGGTCAAAGGTTGGACTCTATGACATTAGAAGTCTTTTCCAACCTAAATGATTCTCTGATTTTGTGATTAAAAAAGAATAAAAAAACTGTTGGAAAAGGCTCTCTTTAGTAACAAAGTATGTAGTGATGCTACTTTTGCTGTTGAAGCCAGTGGCAATTTTGAACCTAGATTTCAACTCAAGAACTTGAATAAAGTAAGTTCTTTATTTTACAGCTTTCGCAAATTTTTGTATTTGCAATTGCTTTAGAAAAATACTACATTGAAGCCTGACTGAAGAATACATTTGAAATACTATTTGTAAACTTCCATGTATCAACTTGAGAATGAAACTGAAAACCCAGAAATCAGATATGTAATTTTTATAAGCATTTAACAGGAAGTATCAAACAAGGGAATTGCTAAGGAAATTTGCCGATGATAGATTTAGAAGAGTGGTAAGCACCAATGAGGACTCAGAAACTGGCAGCATGGGCAGAAAAATCAGATATTCAACTTTAAAATATGCAAGCTCAAGAGTCTGTGCACTGATAAACCAGTTGCTACAAAGATTGAAAGGGAGGCAATAACCTGGAAAGCATTAATTCTAGGAATACTATACAGCACATTTGATATCAGTTCAAAAGTGTGAAATATTGTTGCAATAAAATAGAAAAGCTAGTAGGCATTTTGGACTGCATATGTATTACCTTACAAAACAAAGGTCTAATAGAAGTTCTGTTTCTAACACACTGGTGTGATTTCCCCTACAGCAGTGCTTTCAGCTCTGGGCAAAAAATTTCCATAAATATACTGACAAACTGGTAGGCATTCAGTGAGCTGTGCAAATAAATAAATAAATAAATAATCGGTGGGCTAAAGTGAATTATTTATGCCCCATCCCTGGAAGTGTTCAAGGCCAGATTGGATGGAGTTTTGAGCAATCTGTTCTAGTGGAAGGTGTCCCTGCCTGTGGCAGGGTGGGTCAGAAATAGGTGGTTTTTAAGGCACCTTCTAACACAAATTGTTCTATGATTCTATGATTCAAGGAGTTAAATAGACCACCTAAAGTGGCATTCTTCTCGACAGGAAGAAAAAAGCCACTTGCATGAAAATGCAGTCTTTTCCTGAAAACCTTGTTTTTACTATAGTCAGATCCATTCATATAAAAGCTTATTAAAGCAGCAACTGAGGAGAACAACAGCTCTATTTAAAAAAAAGTCAAAGTATATGCAACAGAGGAACCACTGATGTTTGCTTAATACATTAATTCAATGAAAGTAACAAGTAGATTCAGTAAACTGTGTGGAAGAAAATCTGTTTGAGGGCAACTGTGCTTTATAAGTAACTTTTGGAGACAGCTGATCAAAAAGTCACATAAATTATATGTTAGTAGGAGTCTGGGAAGAATAGTTTCAGAGAATCACCATGTTTCTCTTTAGGATTCTGGAGTAGGTGAGAGAAACAACATGAAATATATTTCACAATTTACCGATGTTGGCAAAGAAAATCCTCTCACCAGCTTTTATCACTTTTATTAAGGACCACCATCTTCCAATGTTAAATAGGTACATGTAGATAGACAAAAGATTAACATAGATATAGAAAACCACTGTAGAAGTATACACATTTAAGACAAAAAAAACAGGCCCCAGTTTTTCCACCCCACTATAGCCAGTTTTTTTCTTTTTTCTTTTTTTAAAATTTATTTAGTACTTCAGTCAAAGATACTATCTTTGGATAATTTTGTTGTGAATGCTAAAGCTAGGATATGACACCTTATTTCAATCACTTCTTACAGCAATCCTGATTTGATTTACCATTATTCTACACCATTTCACACATTTCATGCTATTCATCACATTCCAGTTTTCATCCATTTTTTCAGCAGATTTGAGATCTAGTACATCGGCAGTTCCAGCATTTAATTCCAAATTTCCAACCTGAAGGTAAGGTGTCCTCTTTTAGGCTTTCATAATGTAGTCATTTCTCTTCAATCCTATTCCCAATCCCATATGTTACTGAGACAGGAAATTCTTGCTTTTCTCTGAGGACTAGGAAAGAAGCAGTAAATACATATGAAAGATGGGTTCTGTTCTTTCATGTACTGTATACTGCGGCAGTACATGAAAAAAGTAATTGCAAATCCTGTGCAGAGCTTGGATATCCTGAGATATAGTATTCTTAGCAAAGAAGAAGTCTTCAGGGCTTTTAGCTGTTAAATAAATGTTAACACTGCTTTATCTAGCATGCCTGAACTGAGTTTTTTCTCACATCTGACTTGCTTAGGCTTGGCTATTTTAAGAGGTAATCCAATTACTCACCTGTGAACAAGATCTTGTAATTGAAACTATCAACCTAATTTAACCATGTGACATATTAATAGCTTGCTTTCACATTCTTTTGTGATATATATTCTGTATTTGGGAATAGTGAGTTGTATTCATATGTCAGATATAGTCACATTTTGTAGTTTGTCATGTACCTGACTTTTTTAATTTGTTTTTTATTCTCTCACAATTGATAGCTACCTCCCACTGTCTCTAGAAGATATCTTCCTTGATTCTTACTTAAACATATTTATTGCAAGGAATTTAGCTTTCCTAAATTTGTTTTCAAGAGGATTAACTTCCATTAAGATTCATCAATATGTCATTAATTGTCCAACAATCCGATCGTCTCCATTTTCATGATGAACAATGTATCTTTGTTTTAGATTCACTATAACTTTGATGCATATCTGAGGAAGGACAATTAACATTTTTATATTATTCTTTCAAGTGCATTCTTACTTTTACTAAATGACTTAGAATTGACATCAGCTCCTGTTATTGGTGTCACGTAAGAATCTTTCAGAAAAATATTGTGAACAACCATTATTCACACCATTTGAACTCCTCCATGCTCTCTATAACATCCACTTCTTTGTGGCTATAATTTTAAAATAAGGCTCCATTTAAAAGTGTTTTTAGAGATAAAAGTTTTTGCATCTATGTATATTTGGATTGTAAATAAAGAAATACTACTTTGTTTCCTCATTTATTGTTATTACAAAAATGGATGAAAGAGTTTTCACTTATCTCTGCAAGATGTTTTCAGAATTTTAAAATTATTTTATATTTATGCATTTAATGTAATCTCACCTATATTTTTAAAAGTCTTAGTATAATATAGCTTATATTTTTAAATGTCCCATAACTCTTTAACTAGAAATGCTCATTGTGATTCATAATAATAGTCTATGATCTTACTAAAATTATAATTATAGTTTTTGTTCTTTAAGGAGCATGTAGAGCAAACAATGTTATTTATTTATTTACTGAGGTTTTTTATTGATCAAACAACATTTTCATATAAGTATGATATCAAAAGTTTATAATAAATTACTCTGATTCTTAGATTGTGAGGGCAAAATTTCACACTATATCAATTGACCTCCATTGTGAAATAGATCTTAGATTTAATCCCATGAGTCACATTCCTGCCATTTTTATAACTGTAAAATACTTTTATAACACCTAATTTTTACACAAGCATTTCAAACAAGTCATCTAATGACACTGTTTGCAGATTTGCCCTAGTTGATAATTCTGATATTTCCAAAATTTACATTTTATTTACTCTTTGATTTTTTTAAATCTCAACTCCTTACTGTTTGGACATGTGCAGGTGTCATCTAAATAGTTAAATTAATTCTAATTTATTTTTCTTTTTTTTACTTAAATAGTTTATGTTGAAGAAAATAAAACATTAGGGAGCTCTGTTCCAGTACTACCAGTTAAGGACTTGTTTAATTAGATTTTTGCTTTTAATTTTATTATTCCAATTTCCTTTTTTGTCAACAATGTAGCAGCATGTAGTAACCTAGTAGGCAGTTAGATGCACTTACAGATATTTTCTTTCTAGTTTATCTGGGCAGCTTGTATTCTGTCTGTCTGCATTTTTGCACTGTAACAGTAATAATTAATTTTTCCACAAGGACTTTTCCAGTAAAGAATCAGAAAATTATGTAAAATCTTCAGCATGAGATTTATCTGCAACTACCAAAACCATAACTTTCTAATCATGGCCTGTTTCTCTATCAATAGCAAATTAATTTCACTGTCTACTAAAGAGCTGCTACAAGACAAGAACATGAGATCTATCAAAAAAATAATTGAAAAAATTATATCCCCCTTACACCACATTTGGGACATTTCAAACATTGAAACTGAGATATTTAAATAAATATTCTCTTATTGGATCCTGATAGCTTTTTTTGTTATTGTTCTTTTGTGGTTTATTTCTGTATTATTTGATTGCTAACAATTGCATTTCTACTAGGATTAGACAACGAGTACTTCGTGTCAGTTTAAATGTCTGTATTTATACTGTGTTACAGTGCCCAGTATCTGGCATTTTTATACCTTAATTCAAATTATCCTATCAGATAGTCATGTGTGATAGGGAAATCATCTAGCTCACACTCATGTAAACCACAGTGACTGGACAAATTAGGTGTGGTGTGCTATATTATTAAAAGAATGAGGAAAAATGTGTTGTGATGTGCTTTTTCATCTGCATATTAGCAGAGTTATTTTGGGATAGAGTGATATGATAATTGTTTCTGTTTGGAGAACAGACTTTTGACTTTTTTTCTTCCTACAATCAATTGCAATTAGAAAAGCAAGGTATTTTTTCTATTTTATAATAGCAAAATATTATAGAAAAACTAGAAAATAATAGTATCTAAGAATAGATCTGTAAACATTATGCTTTGCAGTAATATGCATATATTTATTTTGTGATTCTGTGATTTTATTTTACAAGTAAAGGGTTGTTGTGGTTTAATCCTGGTAGGCAGCTAAGCACCACATAATCACTTGCTCAATATCCCCTCCCTCCCAGTGGGATGCAGACAAGAATTGGAAGTGCAAAACTAGATTGAGATAAGAGCAGGTTTTTAGGAGAATCACTAAACCAAAACACAAACCCAGCAGCACCACCACCAAAACTAAACCCAAGAAAAACACTGGAGTCCAAGTAGTCCCTAAGCCCCAGGCAGCCATTTCCCTCCCCAGCATTACTTGCTGAACTGCACTGCAGTTAACATGGGTGCCTTATCGACTCTGTTCAGTCACAAGTCTGAAACGTAGCACCATACAATCTGCTAAGATGGAAATTATTTCTACCCCAGCAAAAGCAGAACAGGTTTTTTTTCTGTAATATTTTCCTCCTAATTCGAGGAACTTTCCAGTTTTCCATCATGGAATATGACCTATTGCAACATCATATTTTTCCTCAGTTTACTCATAATCAGAGTTTGCAGAGGAAAACACAGAGAAATCTGAGGTTTTAGAAACTTTGAATTATCACATATAAATTCACAATCTGAAATCTTTGTGGTTTTCTCACCTCATCTGTGTTGGTATTCTCAGAGAAATAGATAAATTTTATGTAGACATAAAGTTTGTAAGAGATGTGTCCAGAATCAGTGCATGACAGACCTCCCACTACCAGGGAGTTCTAGTTATCCTAAAGTAACAGAACTCCAGACCAGGAGGTTTGAAAGTTCAAACTTCAAACACCATACTGATGCCAGGAGCATGAGTCCCCCGTATTTTTTCACTTACTGTATGTACACATAGTGAATAACTTGTCTTTTATGAAGAGAAAAGTTACTTACCCTGCTTTCCACATGAAGGCCCGAGTCAGGGATAGAGTACTAAAGTTAGAAAACAACTGTTTCACCATCTTATCATTAACTGGACAAAGAAATGCTGATAGGTAACTTGCTTCAGAATACTTATTCATCTCAGGAGCAGAGATCTCTGTTATTTCTTCCATACCTGTCGGACAGACATGATAAGGCTCAAAACTTGTAATAGGACAATATCAATTTCTCTGGATATAGATATGAGCTCGTTTCTCTTAATTTATTGTACCCAGGTGTATTTGATATGAATTAAGAAATGCAGCCTGAAATATTCCTTTAATTTTAGGGGGCTTGAAGGATTGTTTCAATCTTGACAGTATTGTGAAAAAGCCTGACATATCTTTCTTCAAATTGAATCGCTATTCCATTGATACTCTTAATTTGTTGATACTTAAACTTAGGTCCCAGGACTTCTTCCCAAGGACAAAAATTCCAGTGTTAAAAGATAACAAAAACTTTGCAAAGTTGTTTTTGACTATAGCGTCACATTTCAGACCTCTTATAATAGTTGTTGAATAAAATCATTGTTACTTAAATAAAAATGCTACCCACTGTTTATCAGGATCACTTTTCTGTTGAAATTTACAATTGCATCACTTATCACAGCAAGAAATCCATTTTACTAAAAATAATAGAAAGGGGCACACTGTATGCCAACTTTGTATTGCAGTTCATTTGAAACAAGTGTATTCAAAATGTCTGTAAAGGAGTCTTGTACTAATTACACTTTCTGTTTTCCTATAATTCATATTCTAGAGGTTGAAAAATATATCTAACTCTTGACTGACATTTCTGACAATTTCCAGCTGTTTTCTCAGACTATTTTTAATGAATAAAATAATGGATTCAGTATTTCAACATGACTCTTAAAAAAAGATTTAAATATAGACTCATGCATTACTTTGTTGTGTAAGTTTTTTAGTCTTAAAGGTCATTTACATTTTTCTACAGTCAGAATATTTATATTCAAAAAATATTTCAGCAGGTCATGTCCCAGAGCCACAATACTGTATTAATACAAGTTTAGTTTTAAGGATGTTAATACAAATGTTATTTCTTTCAATAAGGTTATATTATTTTCGGTACATGCTAGTTGAATGATAAATTTCATAAAAGTTTGAATGCTTTGAATTTTATCTAAGTTATAGTAGATGGTGTATTTCATGGATTTCTTTAGAACCCTTGAGCCCAGTTGTTTCCTTAACAGATTCATAAAAATTGAATGAATACTGGGAAAAAAACTCTTAGATTTCAACTAGTGATCTCATTGAATGCATTCATTATCTAAAAATATTTGGTAAAATCCTTTTCATTTTTTAATTAAAAATTATTGATCCAAAATGTTAGTCTTCATATAAGTTAATATTACAAAACAAATTTAAGTATGAGCAAATATATACAGGAATAGGAGCTGGATTATGGTCAGGAATGACATGAAGGTTGGATTTGAAAAAGCCCTGTCAGATGACTAATCTATGGATGGAACAGTTAATCCCTTTGGATTAGTGTACATGTCAGCCTTCTACACAGACCAGTCACAAAAGAGAGAACAAAACCCCATGTATCATTACTGTGCTTTATTAGTTTATTTATTTTCTACTATGTTATGGTTTAAAAATTTACAATTATTCATTCAAATTGAAAAAGCACTATATAAATTAAGCAAGTTTTCACACAGCATGAATAATACAGAATCCAATTCCCCAGGGTAAGATTCAGCAACCTAAATTACATGACCATCCTCCAAATTCCTGCCTAGACTCTCTCTGTTTGCCAACTTCTGCATGAAATTGGGGTGAAAAACCTAAACTTTGAAGACAAATTCAATACAGAAGCATATTTTATTTTCAATACAGTGATTGAATGACCAGCATCTTTCAGAAAAAAGAAAGAAATTAGTGACATATTATCAGATCCTGAAAGACTGTATAATAGGTGCACAAATACAGGATCAAGAATAAGTAAGATGTCTTACACGACCATATCTCACAATTTTTCTAACTTCTTAGTGTTGCAACCCAAACAAGACCGAACAAAATAAAATAAAATTTAAAAAAAAAAAAAAATTAAAATAAAATAAAATAAAATAAAATAAAATAAAATAAAATACAGTTATAAAATACAGTTATAAAATACAATTATAAAACAAAATAAAATAAAATTATAAAATAAAATACAATAGTAAAATAAAATAAAATAAAATAAGCCAACATAAATAAAATCTAATTAAAAGATCCATTTCACAGTCTGGCCCAATATGGCCCTGTGACATTGGTGCAATTGCTTTAACACTGCCTCCTATCACTTAATTGCTTTTGTAATATTTCATACTCCCAAAATAAGATTCATAAAACAGGACATAGACATAACTGAAGTGAAACACTCTAGTCCTTTCAAGTGTAGTTGGCTAATTCTAGAATTTCAGGCTCAAATTTATCACATACCCTCAGGCACATGCTTGCAGTAACCAAGGCAGGAGCTAGGGCTTCATCTCTTCTCAGGGAAATAAATTATCTAAACATGATAGAAATTCTCTCTAAAAGTGTCCAGACACCTCCAGGATAAATACACAGAGAGATAGTCTAAGGTGCTTAGTTTTCTAACACAGACACAAGAATAATGGAGGCTAAGTGGGATGACTTCAAAGACAGTCCTCTGTTCAAGCCCATTCAGAATTCAGGAAACTGAACTTCTACCACCTCTTTCCTAGTGCCTCTGCTCTGGTAGGTAAGCATTACAGAGACCCAACAAATTGTAGAGCAGGTACTTTGAAGGATCAATGTGCAAAAAATCCTATTTAATGCTTGCAGGTAGTCAGAGATAAAAAAAAACCCAAAATATTTTAGTTGTGGGGTTGTCCTTCTGTCTTATTCTTCTGGCCTACTTTGGCACACATGATACCTGACATCCTGGAGGACCTAACTCTTGGGCAATTGATATTCCTTACCAAGCATGCCTCCATCCACAAACAAGGAGTCACCCCCATCCTTTAATTTAACCTGGACATGCCCTCTCTGACTGATATGGGACACCTGAAAAGGATTGTACTGTTTCATTACCTTCCAGTAAGTTTATGTGAAAATTCACCTTATAGATTATTTTCAAAGAATGCTTTACTAGACAATTTTGCAATAATGTGAACTTCGTATTTTTTTACTTTGTTGTTTTTTATTAAATATTCAGATGCATACTGCCCTAAAAATGAACTCCTTGACTACTTTGAATTTGTGTGCTGTTACTTAACGGTCAATTAATTTCACTTAAGGGCACAGTTATGCCTTTTTATTACTTGTGATGATATTTTTGTTTGACATTCATCTTACTTTGTTATATCTCATAAAAATGATTAATGAAGAACTCCTAATTGTAGAATACAAGCTTTTTATTCTTGTCACTACTGCTATATAAAGATCTCTAAGTCTTTGAAGGCCTATTACAAGCTAAGTGAAGTTTTCCATTTTGAGGTACAAAAGACTTGGGTAAGAATACAGATTCTGTAGGCGATAGTGGACTGGGGTATTCATTCTCCCAGTCCTTGAAACACTCCTTAACTGAAGGAGATTTCTCTCACTGCCACTCAGCATACCATTAAAACATGTGAACAATCATGTTATTCACAGTCTACATTAAAGATTAATCTAAAACTTAAACCCTTACTAATCTGGGTCTTGTACTGCTTCAAAACTCAAACAAAATTTATGCACATATATTTATGGAGGTCCAACAGCTATACTCATGCAATCAGAAATATTTATTAGCATGTCTTTTTTCTAAGTTAGTTTATTTAAAGATGTCCTTTTCATACCCTTTCATATATATGTATATATATATGCTTAGTTTTCCAAGCCAGATTTCCCACATAATTTTTTTTGTTGCTACCCTCTCAAAATGTAACTAACTACTAACTACATTAACTGAAGGCAAAGTAGGTGAGAGGAAGAAATTGCATCTGGGATCCCTCTGTTAAAGGCAGGAATAACATTGTTGACATGTCACAGGCCAAAGATATCACAGATATCAAAGAAAATAAAAAGCCTGCAATCTGTAGAACAATCAGTCAGAAAACGACATTAAGTTTGGCCTACATTTAAAGGTTTTCCTGACTTAGCTATGCTGCTTAGAAAATTTACCAGGCCAAGAAGCACTTCTGGACTAGCCTACTCTATTTAGAATTTGTACAGTTTGATACTGTTAAACTTTATCCCTGATGGATGTTTTTTAGTATAGTACAACAAGCAGATTCCTTTAAGTGTTATAATTTGAGATACCCGATGCAAGAACTTCTCTGTATGATTGTGGCGTGGACAAAATGTAAAAAACTGAGTACTTCTGTGCTTGATTACTTGTGAGAATTGCAGAGTTCTGTCATCTGGATATTCTACATTCAGTTATTTTGAGGAACTTAAATTAGGGAAAAGATTGAGTGTATCTGAAAAGTGTCTGCCCTTCCTGTACACCTGTAATCCCAGAGAATGTAGCGTTTCTGAGTATGTCTTAGGCACTGTTAGTCATGTGGATTTTCTCCCTCCTTGAAAATAAAGAGGGGCACCACGAAAATCAACATTCACTGTCTGTGAAAATTTATTAACAGCAGAAGGGAAGTCCCAACAAAAAAGTTCAAATTTATGGGAACAGCTAGGAAAAAAAAGCACAAAAACAGATTTTTAGTACTAGTACTGTTTACATAAAACTAAACTGGTATATATCAGTCCTGTATAGGTATAAAATATTTATACTGTCCTTGTGTAACTGGCATAAGAATCACTCAGGAATGAAGGAAGTGAGATAAAAGAGGAACAGCGAATGTTTATAATTGGTGTTCATTTTCATCAAGTCATCATAAGAGTTTCAACAAATATTGAAAGTTGAAAAAAGGCAGAAAGGGTGAAGGGCAAAATGGAGTAGACACATCCCACACCTGCTCTGGAGTCAGATAGGCATGAAACTTTATTTGAGCGACTCTAGTGCTGCAATCCCTTCCTAGAGCTTCATAGCCCCTTTCCCATGTCCATGCCTGCCAAGTATGTTCTGCTGTCTTTCTCAGGTAATCCACATGCATTCCTAAGTACAAAAATGACATAATATGTCCATAAAAATGACATCTAGAGCTGAAATTTTCAATCAAATTGATTTTTAAAGGAATGTAAGACTTCATATTATTTAATTTGTTTTGTTAATTGTATTTGTTTTCTTTTAAAATAAACCTCTTACAACCAACTGCTTTCTCTTACAAAACACCTTTTGCAATCAAACTGTTGAAGAGTCCTGTGGAAACAAAAGTTGAAGTACCTCCTGTCTCCTTTGTTCTTTCAGCTTCCACTGTCCATTATAACAAGATTTATTGGTAAGGAATTCTATTATGTGGGTGCTAAATTTTGAAAAATCTCCTCATCCAGTCAAGAGATCGTGATACATCTTAAGAGGAGAAATTCACTTAGTGAATGAATACCAACTTGGGGAGAGTACAACTCATTCAAAACATTGGCATATGACAATCTTGTTTGAACACATTTTACTTTTATTGAAATATAAACTCTTCAAATCTTTAAAAAAATTGTGAGAAAAACGTCGTTGTGGAGTAACCTTTCTAGAGAACAAACACTTCTTGACTGCATTGCCATCTCTATATTTGAAGAGATGCAAGTTACTCTACTCCTTCTTCCCACTCCTCCAGAAAGTGCAAAACTCTCCCTACTCTTCCACTACTGTAGCCTTTGTAGGGGTATGAGCAGCAGGGAATAGGCAGGCAAAAAGTGTGTTTTATATTGCATCTTTGGAACAATTCCTCAACTAAAATTATGCATGAAAAGCCTGTATTCCCTGACTTCTCTTGATATTATACTCTGTCACATTGAGCAAGAGGGATCATTGCAGCCGCCTTTCTGCACTGCTATGCATTTGCACATATGCTCTGTGTCAGCCTCAGCCTAAAACCCATGGTCCCATCTGTGCCCATCCATTTGTCACTTAAATTCCTTATAAAGTCCCATATTTCCAGTATCATCCAGAACCACCTGTCTTCTCTAACTGAAAATCAAAAAGAGAATACCAAAGAGTATATTACAGTCCAACGTGAACTACCTGTCTCTGTGACTTGTCATCTCAGTCACTGGCTTCTTCTCTACAGCCTTGAGACTCTTAACTAGATTAGACACAATTTATGGAAAAAAAGAAAAAAATTTCTGTATTGGTTCTTTGGATGACAAACCTTTCAGACCAGGAATTTTCCTTACTTCATTAGCCTCAGAGACTGCAGAAGACTGTTTATCTGAAAACTGCCATAATAATAAGTCCTAGTACTTTCCATGAAAAAACTGGAATTTGCCTTGTGAACTTGGAAAGAAGGTAATCTGCTGTAGAAATGGTGAAGAGTTCTCAAGTGGGGAAAAAAAAGGTTTAGAGTCAAGACCAGAATCCATATGTCTATTAAAAATTTTGACAGTTCTCTCTTTAGAGTTGTGTAAAAATCCTGTTTTAACTTCAGTATAACTTGTTTCACCATCTGACATATACAACAATCTTGCTATGACTACAGGTGGTAATAAATAGTGATTAAAACTATGTTTACTAGATTCCAGTTTGTTTTGTTTTGTTTGTTTTTATTTTGAAGCAGTTTCAGTCATACTAGAAAGTTTGGCAACAGCACAAGTGACCCAAGGTCTCAAGCTCTGTGTATTAAAACAGAAGTGGTTCCCAAAAGATTACAGACCATAATATTTCCTGCAATAACCAGTGAGAACTGGAGATAATCCATGTTTGTTTGCAGTGTTCAGATCCTGCACACAGAAAAATTTTAGATGATAAAAACTTCGGCAGTTTTGTCTTCTATTAGTCCCGTTTCAAAAATCAGTACGAATCTCATTTCTTTTTTATTGTTATCCAAATTTAAAATATGGAAGGAATGACTCTAATATCTTCAAGTCATCTTAAATATGCAGAGACATGGTAAATAGTTTCTTTTTTTCTTTTTTTTTTTTTTTGTGTTTTTCTCATGATGACTATCTATAATTATGAAACTTTTTCAAATTATCTCTATGTATTTTTTCTGCTTTCTCTTCACATACCTCACCCATTTTAAAATACATTAAACATTATTCTTCTGTATTACAAAAGAAGAACTCATAAGAGCAAGGTTATTAAAATGTTTGCATTTTAATTTTATTAGTCAAATATATTTTAGTTTAAAAAGATAGTAAAGAAGAACCTTTTAACACTGGTAAAAAAAGAAATCTGTACAAAATGTTAGTGTCTGAAGAAATAAAAGTCTGAAATGTCCTAGTCTTTTACTGATGTTTGCTATTGTTATGGTGAACGCTATTTTTTAATCTAGTTTTGCTGCAAACCTTTGAAATTGCATGCTGAGCGTGCACCATCTGAATATGAGGAAGAACTTTACTGTGCAGGTGACTAAACACTGGAACAGGTTTCCCAGAGAGATTGTAGAGTCTCCTTCACTGGTGATATTCAAGAACCATTTGAACAAAATTCTGTGCCCTGTGCTCTAGGATGGCCCTGCTTGCGCAGGGAGGTTGCACCAGATGATCCACTGTCGTCCCTTCCAACCTGTTCCATTCTGTGATTCTGTGATTCCAAAATGGCACAGGTAGCACATAGGTCTGTCAGACCTGTCTTCTGAAACAGATATTTTAGATAAATTGGAGTCCTGATGGGAGCAGGCACCTATAAATGAGCAATGCAATTGATGTCTACCTTATAGATGCTTAAACACTTCTCTCAGAGCCCTGCACATGGACCTCGATTTTGTTAGCATTTTCATCTGAAAGATTCACTTGGTGCTGGAACACATTACTGGGAGCAGAAGGAGAGTCACTAGCATTTCTTCTAGCATCACTCTGCAGACAGGTGGACACATACTAGCGACACTTCTAGCCAGCTCAACTGGTCTCACAACGTCAGAAGGCAAGCAAAACTGTGGAGACTTTAAATGCCTAACACTCCTTCACAGTTTCTTTGTTCATGGGCTTATGGGTAGTGTCTAACACTTAGAATAAAATCTCCGTATGTCTATAGCTATAGATATAGACGATATAGATATAGACATTTTTATTCTTAACTTTCATTTTTTTAAACTTTTATGCTTTTTCTGAGGCTCCATGGGAACAACAGTTTTGTTCTGTTGTTTTAGACATTTAGACTTCAATATTTTCTCTGGAATTTAAAAAAACTTATAGATATTAAGGTGTGAGAGAATGACATCTACTTTGATCTCTCTTCCCATTATGATTAAAGGTGGCTTAATTTCAGATCTTTGTACAGAACAGAGGGATACTGAAATCAAGGGAAGAGCACATAGACTGTATCAGAGTTCCGGGATAAAAACAGCCAAGCAAACAAATAAACAAAAGGATTAAAAAAACAAAGATAAAATAAACAGATAAAACTCTCCAATCCCATCACTAGACAAGAAGTCAAATCCAATTATAAAAAATCATGCCGAAATACATCATCATATCATGTTACATAACACTGTATATTCAATTAAACATAGTATTTAGATGACAAAAAACTCCACCAGATCATATTTTCTTTGTTTCTGAAGGCTACAAAGGAAAACACGGATAACGGTTAGGACTTTGTCACTTATGAATGAATGCTTTTATAGACGTAAGTGGAATATCTGTGGTGTTGTACAGCCCCAGACTGAAGAACAGTCTTGCTTATAGAAATCTGGGAGTTGGACACCAAGTCAGCACATGTGGAAACTGAGTGCCGCATTCCTGCAAGAGTGCCTGATTGGCTTGAGCAGTTATAAAGATCAGAACTAGAGGTTATTCAAGCAGCAGCGAATTATTCAAATGCAAAGGAAGTCACTGACAATTTATGTTGCATAACACTTCACCAGATCTGATCTGACTTTTTTTTAGTGGGGTTGAGATAAAAGTGTGTTTACACCACTCTACTTCAACCAAGAGAGGAATTACTTCATCGCCTGTCCTTCTAATTGGGGATTCTTGTTAATTATGCTAATTTGCTAGACTTATAATACTGTACCAGCCCTGATTCATGTGTGAATTTTGCCATATTTGCACCTGGAAGCCTCCAATTAAAGACCTGCTTTTATATTACTTTCTATATTAATATTATCTTGAAAGTGTGTTGTTTTGTTTCTAAATTTTGAAGGTATGAACAGTTAAATAGATATCTAGCAGAGAATTCTGAAAAAACAAGTAATGTCTCCCCTCTGCCCTTCAAAAAAAACAAAAAGAAAGACAAAATAAACCCTAGGACTTAAGTTCTTAAAAAAGTCCTTGACAAATCCTGTGAAAATTGTGGCCTTTCCCTCTCATTATCTCAAGCCGTAGTCTTTGGTTTACTAATACCAGGGTTTTTTTTAATTTAATGCTAGGGATTTATTTCAGTTATGCTTTCCTCTGGCCAGCAAGGCTGCATATATGGACTTCTCTGAATCAGGGCTCAGAGTATTCCCACCAACAACAGGAAGACACTGATCAGTTTACTAAGGTCCATGAATGAGACTGGTACTTACTTTTGCAATTTTATGTAACTCCTAAAATCCACCAGAATACAGTAGACTGTCCCAACATCTGGAAATTTTTAAACAGAATAAACTTGTTAGCAGATGGCTGTGGAACAGATTTATCGGTATATAAAAATTTAAGTGAAAGTGACTGGATTGTGTGTTTTTAAGCACATTACTGACATTATTCTTCTTATGTGGAATCTACACTTTAGACTAAAATGCAGTTGTTTCCTACTTTGAAAAATATAAGAAGTTATATATATAAGTTTAGAAAAGTAATGTATTAATCCTAATTTTGAAAATTAACTTATGTTCAGATAATTGCTTGCTTTATTAATGGATTTCAGAAGTAACCATTTTCTTAGCCTTGTGAACAAATTAAAATAGTCCTTATCTTATTAATGTGAAAATCCCTTCTGTGCTCTATCTGGTACATTGGCAATTAAGGATTTAGAGGCCCTTTGCCTGAATCTCCTCAGCGAGGCAGGTAAAATCATAGAGTATGTGACTACCTTTGTAAAACCTCTAGATTATAGATATCAATGCCAAGTGTTTATTAATTTTGAAAGTTCTGGAAACGTAAGCACAGATAAATTCAAAGGAACTGCCATTTCGCAGTCCCCATTCATTGATAAAACCAAAAAGGAACTTTTTCTCTGATAACATGTAGGAGTAGGATTAGAGTTAAACTAATGATCCAATATATTATTCCCTGTACACATATTTGAGAAGCTGGCATGTGAGGTCATGTTGTCTTTATTTACACATCTCGATAACAAAATGATGAAGAACAAAATTAGACACAAGGAGCACTTCAATGACTAACTTTTAAGTGTCCAGAAGAATAGGTTGTCCAAACTTTCCTACACAATGCGCTAAGCTAATGCACTTAGCATAGTGAATAGGAAGCTCTGAAAACACAGCCACCTGAAAGGCTCCATCTATAAATGCAGCAGCTGAGACAAAGGCTGAAAGTCAAAACAAGAAGGCTGGATTCAGCTGGCACTAGAGGTTCAGGGCTCCCTATAGGTCTTAGTGTTTCAGAATTCAGTTAGAACTGGTTAACATAGAATAAAATATGTCGTGAGTTTTTCTTATTTTAACTAGCAGCTGTAATTACTGAAGAATACCTTTGGATGGAAGGGGCAATTGTTATTTAAATTCAGCATTCCTATTTCCTACTACTGTTCCCTTTCCTGCTTGTACAGGATGCAGCTTGATCATTGTTTTAAAACACAGTTAGTTCATACGTAGCAGGTCAGTTATGTTCCAACAGAATTTGAACATACAGGAAGTTTCACAAAGCTCAGGTTGTTTTCCTTTCATTACCACTTGCTCTTTCATAACCATTATATTTCTCAATGAAGAACAGTCATCATTAAGACCAGAAGAATTGTCCACAATACTCTTGTTTAATCAGCTGGTCTCTTTAGGCAGAACCAGTCTTGTTCCATTGTTACAGTGTCATGGAAGCATATGTTTGGAAACATCTCACTCATCATCCATTTTCCTTCTTCTTGCACTTGCCTGACTTGATTATGACCACATTTCTTCCCTGATCTTGATTACTGCCTGGCTGTTTGATTAGTGTTGCTTAGCATTTTAATGAGTTCTGTGACTTCATCTAAGGTCAATGTACTCATGGAAACAAGAAGAAATTGGCATAGAAAGGTTTAAGAAAGTAAGATACTTAAAACACGGCTGATATTAATTATATGATTTAGGATCTGAATTTTCAAAGTGCTGATAAATTTGTAAAGAACCATTCAGCTTTTGTCAAGCCTTAAATACTACAAGCCAGTGAAAAACAATCAGAGAGTTTAACCTGAATTAAGATATTACTTCTTATAAAAATACATTTGAACTAAGAATGACCTAATATTGTTTGGTCTGTTCGTGCTTTGCAGATTTATATCATAATCAGTTGATTGCTGCTATTTATTACTTATATATTCAAGGAAAATCTGTATGATGTATAAAAAGAGATGGGTAGGACTTCTGCACTATGTTACTTGGCAGTTTCATACTTTTGCATTAAAACAAAAAAAAAACCCATAGGCTTTTTCTGGAGTGTTATGAGAAGTTGATTTGAGGACAAGAAGTCTCAGATTCTTCTGATTCTGCTCTGATATAGATCAATCTTCTTGCCACAGAGCATTATCATTCCCGAGAGAGCATGGTATGTATAAATAGATTATAAAATGTTCATAAATATCATAAGCATGTTAGGCTTAAGTACCATGTATTATAGATAATTATAAGCATATAAGTAGATGGTTTTACAGTTAACCTATTGATCCCTTGAACTTTATAGCAATTTACAGTAACTGGCTGACCACTCAAGAAGTCATATAAAATCCTTTATAATCCTTTATACGTGGCTCTCAATGACATTTATTTTAAAATAAAACATCAGTCAAATGTATATTTAAAGCTGCTTCTCATAAATGAGTAGGTTTAATTAGTGACTATTGTTACTGGTTTTATGAGCTCTGATTTATGAGCTTAAATAGGTTTGGGGATTCATGACCCTTGCTTTCTACTTTATTCTTCTCTCAGAAAATTCTTCTTTTGATGAAGAGAAAGTTTATGGGTTTGGTTTTGCTTATTTTTTACTTTTCTTTTTTTTTTTTTTTAACATGTGAATAGCTACTCAAGAAGCATTGGTGAAACCCATGTATTATATAAAAATTTACCAGCATACTTCTACTGAATTGGGTTTTCACAATAGTCTCTTACTAAAAATACCCAAAAGAGCATGCAAAAATCACAATTATCATCCATAGAGCAGGATGGAAGATCAGAAAGTTAGTACAATCACTAATCTGAAATGTCTCAATAGATATTTATACTCATTTATTCATTTATTTATTTTATTTCTCTATATATTTCCGAATCATTATCAGAACTTCCCCTATTTACTGATTTTAACTGAAGACCAGAAAATAAATATAGCATAAAGATTGTTTAATCAATATGTTTTTTCTGAAAAAGAAAAAGAGAATTTTGAAAACTGTGTTACTTTTTTTTAACCTGAGTGACCAAGACAACTGGCCTCACCCACCCATTAAATTACCTAATTTTTGCAAATGATAAATTAATGAACATACTTCTTCTCTGAAGCCTATAATTGCACAGCAGCAATGTGTGTGAAAACAGGTTTATAGACCCTAAAAGCACAGTAAGTGCTTAACCATAATTTCTTATGATTTCTGTTGGACTTTACTCCAGGGATCATATATCTGTTTAAAAATTAATTTTACAGATGCCAGGTTTTTTTTGGTCTAAAGAAATTTCAGATCCACATTCGTTATGCATATGTGACCTCTGCCCTTCATTCTGAGTCAGAAAGGGTGTGAGGCTGTTGTCTTTTTCTGTCAAAGTGAGTAAAACCGACAGTTGCTCCATTAATGAGAAATTCAGCTATTGATCTGATCTTTTCTCCACTGCCATTGATTTCTGTTCCTTGTTTTGTCATTTGGACCTAAAACCATCAATAAGTTATTGACTGAAGGATAGAAAGTCAAGCATTTGTATTCTCCGTGGAGCTTGTGAAAATGGAACTTATCTTTATATTCGTTGGTGTTTTATTATGACATTCTGAGCCTGTAATAAAGCTGTTTCCAGATATTCTAGGTTTGAGAAGTTTATGATTATGGAAGATAAAGTTCAACACAATTAATTTACAGATTAATGATTTCTAAATGGATATAGAGAACAATTCAGAATTAAACATCAGTAACACATCTTACATAGTATATATTTTAACAGTAGATTAAAATAATAGCTCCTCTGGTAATATAGCATTTTATATCCACACATCAATGCCCAAATTGCTATTAGGTTTATTTTGGGTCCTTTTTAATTCAAGGAAAGAGTAAACAAAATAACAACAGGATGTAGGAGTCACTGGAAAATCTATCAACTGCTGATTTCAGTGTGGCATAGAAGAGAGGGTTTGAAGCAGAAAGGATGATTTGAGAAAAAATTTTACTACATAGACTTATAAAGAAATCATTCCATTTTCTCTTTGGATTACTAGTTACATGTGCATGTTGAGGAATTCTGAATTCTCTGCTGGATGACCTCAGATTTACAGGTGTATCTAGGTCATTAGTTTTCAAGCGGTAGTTTTTCACATCACTAGATTCTCTGTGAGTAATGTTTTATGAAATATTTTACTTGATACTTCTGTACATGGTCTCTCAGTTGAGTTCTCTGGGTAAACTAACAAAAATAAGTAGAAACCAAAAAAACAGGCAGCTGTATAAACCCTATTGGCAAAGAACACTGAGTATGTTTTCATTTGACTGGATACCCCACGTCAAATAGGAATGATATTGCAGGGTAGCCTGCTAAAGGTACATGGCAGGGAACAGCCTCAAGCATTCGAGGGAACTGCTCGCTTAGAGACACTTAGAGGCACAAAGAAGACAACAAAACAAACCCACCAACATGTATCAGAAAATACGAATTCTTCTTAAAGAATGTGTCAAGAACAAAATCACAGTAACATTTACTGGTGATTAAAGTAATAATGGGAATTATTATGGGAATCAAAATGTTAGTGAAATGACCAGAAGCAAATTAAATAATCATTGTAGTGTTGCAGGAGGAAAAAATATCACTATTCGGGACATGTAACCAGGTCAATCACAATATTCCTATCAGTTTTCAGAATGCTTGTGTTGATTGGACTTTTGATCATGTTCTAGACTCACCACAATTTTTTTTTAATATAAATTGATCAATTTCTATTTTCTTTATTCTGGATTAATAAAATTTCCCACAATACAAATGTGCTTGAAATTTATAGGGAATAAAATTACTTTCATTTTGAGAAATTAAGATAAAATAGAAAATATTTAATTTAGGATTATATAGAGAAGGCATACAGTCTTTGTAGTTTCCTCCAGGGGTAATTTGGAATCAATACAGAATGGAAGGAACACTGAAATTTGACAAATTTTCATTGCAGAGGACCCCCTTTCAGTGTTCCTCTGAGTACTGCATCATTACTGATTTGACCAGATGCACACTCTCAAATGAGTTTCATTCACTTTCCACACACACAATGCATATTATAATTTCCTAATAAATGCCCTCCTTTAACAATTACAGTCATGTGATGCACCTTTATGCTCACATACAAAAATGTATTATGATACAGCCTGCACACTAAGAGGCCAGAAAAATGGAATTTTCCACAGCTCCACAGTTTTAAGCAGAAAAGTTACTGTACTGTGTTACAGTTGAGTATTCTGTTGGAATCCAGTGGATCAATGCCAGTATATATGCTTGTTGGGATGCCAACAATGTAATCACAGTATAGTTACTCTAAGTATGCAGTGATCACTGAAGTGAAGATTCAGAGGTTATATACAATTTTTTTCAAACATCAAAATTTCCTGGTGGAAGCAAAGATTTTCATATTTACTACCATAAATCACTTCTAACTTACGATTTTTCTAAGGATCTGCTTACATACATAAAAATTTATACTCAAATGGAGAACAAAGTCAACACAAAGGTTTCAAACGATTTTGAGGAATTTTGTGTTTTGCTCTTTAATCAAATTCTAGAAACTCAATCACTCTATGTATAATGGACAGATTTTGTTGGACATAATTCTATACACAAACAACTCCCAAACACCTAACATTTTTAGTTTGAGAGGTGTCACTGCACCTTACATCAATCTCTATTTTTTTACAGAAGTGTTGTCATGAGACCCCTGACCACAAACACCTATAGAAATTTATCTGAATCCGAATAAAGTTTTAAAATCCAAGGAAATTCCATGGTAACCTGCATGAGGAAACACTCAGCAGGACACTTTTTAAATTTATATATTTATTTAGGCTCATGATGATGTATGGCTGCATATTGAAAGCATAGGAACTCTATATTGTAAAGGGGAAAAACCCGGCAGGTATGTTAAGACGCAAAAGATAAATGATGCCTTTGAAAGTGAGAAATACAATTATTTAAGGTCTGTGGAAGTTACAGCTACCATTTCTGCATACAAGAACGAATTGTATACAGCAATTTCAAAAAATGGAGAAATAGTTTCCATGCTAGTACATAAACATGATCTATTACAAAGTTTTATAGAGTTTACGAACATTGTGGTTTTGTATTTTTGGGCCCAAATATTAGGAGTAAAAGAGCTATTAGGGTTTTTTGCAATTCATTTCTGTTTTTTTCCCTGGCAGACCTTGTTCAACAGGAAAATGTGATCCCAAGTTAATTCTGCAGATATTACTTCTCAGGAACCCACAGCTAGAGATGTTTAATGACCCGTATTAGCCTACTCAATAGGAACTGCTCTGCTCTCCTAAAACAAATGGGATATCCTTTAGAAATATGTACTTTTACATTATTTTTAATATTAGTATATTTGCTTTGTACTCAAGTCTACTAGAACAGATTTTAAACATATTTGATCTGCGGGGGAAAAAACGGGAAAAAATAATAAAAAAGGAAGTCAGTCTATAAATTGCTTGCCCAGCAGGGAAAGATTATTTTTGCTTAATTTAACTAAACCAGTTTGTTCACCATTAAAATCTAGGTGTATACTTCATAGATATTTTTATCTATCAAAACAGCTTTAGTAATCTATTGCAATTAAGACACTTCTATTTTTTTCAAAGACCAGCTTTCTGTGTATTTCAAAACCCCTTTTTAGTCTCCTAAGAGCAAGAGCAGAAAAAAAGGCTTGTGACTGTATCACTAAGAAAAAGATACATAATCTGGGTATTGAAAGATCTGTTTTTTTCAGCAGAGTGCTTCATTTTTTTGCATTCCAAAGAATATTTTATGCAAATCTAGTATTCAAGAATTGTTGGTGATCAAGAAGGGAAACTTGGTTACAGACTTTTATTTGCCCTTAAATATGTAGAGATTGTTACCAAAAAAAAAATTTAAAATGTCTCTTTTCCTGTCTCATTTACATAAGAAATATCAAATTCAAGACTGGAACAAGAAAAGCACTCATTTAAAATGAATTCCCCTAACAAATTTTCATAAAGCACTAAGAAATACTGAATATGAAGCCTTTAATATAGAAAAAAACAATTTAAAAGCAGTTCTGGAGATGTTTTGGCACTGATCTCAGCCTTGAATGAGAATGTGTTTTTGTGACAAGGACAATCTGGTTGAAATTAAGGAATTTCCAAAATTAGCAGCTTATTTTTGTTCATATCAGAGATCCCAGAATATCAAAGAGTGCAGGAAATATTGCAAAGAATTTTTACTTTCAGGTTTTTCACTTGCTTCCAACTCTGTTACTTTTGTCATCTAAAAAAGGTAATATTAAATTCATCTAGAGAACCTGAATGATGAAACTCTTTTGTCAAATGTAAAGATGTAGTACATTTAAAACTATAAGTGACATTTAATCAGTTTCATTGTTTAAATATTATGCACACCTGTCAAAATATCATCAGAAAAAGCTGTAAGATTTCTGTCAGCCATTGCACAGATTGACAGAGAACTCTGTGTAAAATGATTTGTTATATAGATACAAACATATAAAGATCTAAACATATGTCTTCATTCAGTAAACAGCGAAGAAATCATCAAGCTTTTAATATTTCTTTTTCCTGATTAAAATATTTATCAGTGCAATAATTTTCTCCGAAACTGAGAGTCCTTAAAGGTACAGACAAAAAGTTGGGGGGTTATCATATATTTTCGTTCTATTGAATTAGATTAACATGAATGAAAAGCAGGGTTGGAAAGCTGAAGTGTAAACAACCTGAATTCTGAAGTTGCAATTATAACACATCCTTTTAACCTGGGTCTGGGAATCATCAAGTATGGTCCCAAGAGAATGGGATCAGCTCTACTTCTATTATGAAACACGATACATACATTCAAACTGCTTGCAAACTCCTCCCAAAATGAATTAAATATTAAAGCACTCAAAACACTACTTTGTGAGTTTTTAAGTAATTTTAAATAGATCTTACTTCCTGACCAATATGCTCCCATTTGTTGACGTACACATGTGCCCTGTTAAAGATACGGATATTTTTTTCTTTTCATCTCTGCCTGATTTGCAGCATGATGCGTGAAACAGATAATGTGGGATGAGATCACCCTGTGTTTGCTGTTGTAACTTCATGAAATTTTATTTCAGTTAAACAGAATTGGCACCATTTCTTAGGAAAGCTATTAATCATTCTGTGCCAGGAAAAAAGGTTTCAGAGAGAAATTTCCCTTAAGGGAAGTCAGTGGGAGTTGCTGTTATCAAAAATTTGTCAGCAATCTTCCAAAAATCATGATTTTACATGGCAATTGTTACAGAAAAAATGTCCTACTGAAAATTAATTTTGCCACTTGAAGTAAAAAAATGTGTTGTTATCAATTAGCTGAACTTTTAAATTTAATTTGTAAAGTCATAATACATATATATTTCCTTTGCAAATGAAAGTCATAAAAATAATTCAGAGTGGTGGATTTACCTCTTTATCTTCCTGAGATAGGTATTGTTTTATACTACCCTTATTTCTTCTATTCTTTAGGGCTCTGTAGACCATGTTCTCTTTGATCACTTTCATCATTCCTCACCATTACTACTGCTTGCTAATGACAAGTATTTGTTGGTTTATGTTTTCTTAAACTCTTGCTGAAAAATTGACAGATTTTATGATCTTATAGGGAACATATCTTTACTTTTTACTTTACCTGCTAATTGGCTCCAGGACTAGGGGCAGGCAGTGGGGAGGTTCTAGGGGATGCTGAACATGGAGACTAAGGTCTGTTAGTGTCTTCACTTGTTCCATATACACTGATTTTGCTAGAGTTTTCCCATCTTAAGCACAGCTGGTCCTTGAAAAATCTCTTACTGATCCTAAGAAGACTTTTTATGGATCACATCACTTCAAATCATACTCAGATTTGTAGTTTGATATTTTACCTGGAGGTTTTGAGTTGACTTTTGTCCTTCCCAGCAGTTCTCTGCACCTCATTTCTGTGTACATTATAAGGCTCAGAAATTATTTGCTGCAAAATGAAACAGAAATTTCTGCTTCAATTGCATTATTTAATTTCCTCTTACTAAATCATCTTTAATAGCCAATTTTCTGAGAAACTTGGGTTTCCCAGTTTTCTGTAGGTATTGTTGTCAGTAATAAGATTACATTGTCAAAGAACTTGTCATCAGAAGGCCAAACAAGTTTTAGTTTTATCTTTACTGACCTTAAGCACTACTGTCCTTTTCACTTTCTTCAGGTTTCAATCATATTTGTATCATATTTATCTTATCTGCAGAAATAGACAAAATGTCCTACCCAGGAATGTGGTTGGGCAGACAGCCCATTTCATTTCGGACTATGCAACAGCTTTTCCAAATGTCAAAGTATTACTGTTTTTAAAAACACCAATGAGCAGTTTTCCTCTGCCGTAGAAAACTTTCACATAAAACCAAAACTGCCATTTCCTTGTGCGTCAATTTTCCTTTATTTTATAATCATCTCTGCAAGTTGCTGCCAATACAAAAAAGACAGACATAACAATTATACAAAACACGTATTCCTATTCCGAAGCACGGACGCTGTAGCAGTGCGCTTTTTGTTAGAACACTGATGTATTCTACTTTTCATACACAGTATAAACCTCAGCCTCACAAAGACTACTCTAGAAGTTTCAAATCAGCACCTCTAAGTTCTGATACATATTTTACATAAATACATATTCACAGTTCAAAATTCTTAATTTGAATGCTTTCTGCTGCATCTTATGAAGATTTTGACATGATTAATTATAAATTTAAAAATTATTTAGTTTTTCTTAACAAACTGCAATTCAAATGAAGGCCAATTTTCTGCAGAACTATTTTCAACAGGCAGGTCGTATGGATTAACATCATTTCCATATGCTCAGTAGCAACATGAAATGACTGGGCAAAATAAATTTTAAAAAGTCTCAGAAATCAGTTTTTGGTTTTATTCACACAGACAAAGAGGCTTGGTGCTGCATAAAAGGAGCACACTGATTTGTACACATGCAAATACTGTTATGGTGCATACTAGAGACCCAGTCAACCTCAGAAAGGGGACCCTGATGTCAGTAAGGCAATTTTCACACTGAAAATCCTAATGCCATTTGTTCTGACTGACTGATCAGCTATCAAGGAGTTGCTTGAAACAGTGTTTTTCACTGGAAATGTTGTGAAAGTCAAGGGGTAGCATACTGAAATCATGTGACTGATGGACATGGAGACTCTTGACTTGGGAAGGTAGCACAAAACCAATTTAAGAGAAAGATCCTTCTTTGAAGAATACATGCCCAATCCTGGCATAAACAGGGAGACCAGATGCTCTCAGATCTAATCTAAGCAAATGCAGGTAAAATCCAGGAGCAGCATCCACTTTTACAGCCAACAAATGAGAATATTGAATGATTAGAACTAGTTAGTAACATTTATAATTTTTATCTTCTCTCCAAAAAATGAAAAAAAAAGCCTAGCTTCTAATTAAATATAACACCTGCTCCCAAAATGGCACAATTTGTCAAAGCAAAGGTTTTTCTAAGTAGTGGATAACAATGTATGAAGATGTGTAAATTTCTCATCCAAGTTATATAGTACTCAGTCTGCTTAGGAGCTTGTGGTGAGTTACCTGCCGTCTCTGAGGCTTGAAGTAAAATGAGTCAAAACTCCTGTGGAGCTGAGAGAAAATAGCACAGCACAAATCAGCATCACAAGGCTGAATTCTCATCTGGTCCCAAGCACGGTCACCTCACACCTGTTGCCCAAAGAGAGATGCCCCTGCCCTGTTCAGGAGACTGCCAAGATACTAATCAGCTTGAACCAAAACCATGCCAGAGTCATGATTAATATTACACTTAAAGGGGGTAAATGGCCTTACCCAGGTGCTTTGGCTTTATACCAGGATGGTTAATATATGTATGTTAGTTTTATTTGTGGCTGATATTGATGAAGCCAGCAGTGATGGAGACAGTTAAAACTGCTGCTTTCTAATAAAGCTATGCAAGTTTTAGCAGTATTACCTTTGGTGTAATCGTATTCCTCCAGCCTATCATCACCCTTCTTTCTTCACTTACACTGCTCCTCTATTTTATTGCTCTTTTCTATTTTATTATGCTCTTATTTTAATTCTATCAGTCTTTTTTTTTTTTTTTTTTTTAATTTTGAGCAGGTTTCACTTGCTTCTTGCTGGTTTACTGGGAAAAATAGGAGAGTTGGAAGGAAGAGAAGAAGTGGTGAGTTCATTAAGAGATATCAGCCTGAGAGGAGCAGGGCTCTCCTGCTCTGCTATTTAAACCTTCCAAGAAAGGTTGCAGTAATACAATCTCTTTTTCACATTTAGACTCTCCTACTTTCTTGCAGGTCTCATTTTTATTGTGTGAGGCATTTAATCTCTTCCATCTTTTTCCTCATTCATAACCTGGTATCCAATTACAGTAACTATTCTTGCTTCCTCATGTCAGCTATATCTTTTCAATATTTATTATTTTCAAATAGTATCTCTTACCACAGACTTTCTTCGTATTTTTAGCCTTAAAAAGCCAATTAAAATTCACAGGAGCTGATAAATCTAACTTTTTCACTGTTTTTATCGATTTTCATCACAGTAAGTTTTTACACGCAAATATAGTCTTCAGCTTGATATTTCAGAGTTAGGCGAAAAACCACAGCCATTAGCAGTTTATGATTCCTACTGAAATTTGCCCCAGTTGAAATGTTTGATTCACTGTAGCTGATAGGAATGATTAAGATATCAAGTTTAAATAACTATTTTTTATGCTTCATTTGACATCTCAAAACCTGCATGTGCATCTGTTTTCAAGAGAACTGGCAATTCTGGCAGAGATAACTGCCTCGAGGCAGTACCTGGTAACACATTTTAAGTACTAATTGCCACCTTCAAGTTAGATGAGCTTGCACAAACCAGCAATATCCCTAATTTAATCTATGTGTAATATTTACTTAAAACAAATACAATTTATGCCATTTTAAAGGTGGTGTTCTGGGCTGGAGGTTCTCATAGGGTAAGTACATTAAACCCAATTCAATATCTTCTGTATCTCCCTATACTGCTGCGTTTTCAAGAAATTCGGAATTCCAATACATGGAGAAACTGATGTATTCCTAATGTGCAAAAAATGATAGCAATCACTATCTTTTTTCCAGCTCTATTTTGGGAAAAATACAAGAAAGTTCCCAACTGTTTTCATTGTCAAGGGTGAGGAAAAGAAAGTATTTTACAATTCTTTTAAATAATCTGAGGATAGAAACAAGCCTAGAGACTGTAGCTGTGTCTGATTACACACTAGTCACTGACATACCTCTTTCCAATTAGATTTAATGCTCAGTAACATAATGTACAAAAATGAAAACACTGCAGAGAAAACATCTAAAAAAGGTTATTTTAAACAGTCAGCTCTAGTATTCTAATTTATCTGGTAAGACCTGTATTTTGACAGGAAAGGAATCAAAATGCAAAAGCATAAACATACCCTAATATTACAACTTAGTCCACAGCTGGAGATTTTCATGAGAAATAGAGAGAGAGTGCTGACATACAAAGACAAAAATGGGCTTTTTATACATATGAAACATAAAGGATAATGTTTTGTAGGACTTTTGGTATATACACAAAATTCCTGCTACTGGCAGAAAACAGACAATGTAATACAGCAAGAAGAAAACAACCAACAGTATTAGAAAAAAAAGTCACCTATTGTATGTTTTTTATTTGCACGGAGTTTTAAATTTGTTTTAGAAATGGTGACTTGACAAAATGACACAAAATGTATCTAAATTCCTAATTCAGTATAGAAAAGGCAAAATATTTGTTGGATTTGGTGACTGTAGAAGACATAAACAAGAGTCTTTCAGTTAAGGTTTCTGAATATCTCTGAAGAATGACTTCTACAGTTAATTTTTTTTTTCTGTTATATAGAGACAGTAAAGACTTCAATTGTCCCTTCAATGAGTTATTCTCTATCTATCTTATCTCAATTTCTAACTAATTCTAAAATAAACCTGGAAGAAAATAATCAAGACTAAATTTACTTTTTTTTGTTTGTTTGTTTCACTGGATATGACACTAAAATATATTTAATCTTAAAGAAAGGTTTTATTTTACTCTAATTTTTTTTTGAAACTTTGGGAGAAAAAAAAAAAGGAAAGGATTTGGGGCTTTTTTGCTTTTTCAGAAATCTGTAAATTAAGAAGGTTTAGCCATTTGCCGATGGATTAAAACTCTTTGTTGTGAAGATGACACATGATATTGTGCTCAGCTCCATATGTCAGGAAAATGATCTGACTACCCATGCAGTGTTTAGTACAGAGGTCTTCTATCGACAGTATTCCTGTCAATACTTTGCCATTCCCTGGGCTGACAATAAAAATTGTCTCTTTTTCCCAGTCACTCTTTTAACAATGCAGAGACATGTTGTCCACATTGGGATTCCTTACCTCTTGCAGATAAAAACATATCTGTGACAGAGAATAGGAGTAGTGGAGAGCATCACTTTTGTCATAAACATCCCATTTACACCTCATGTACTGACAGATTGCAGTGCTGGGAGCAAACATGCCCAGAGAGCCCCTCTCACAACTCCCCTTGGAGATCACTCACCCTGGCTGAGGTATCCAATATCTCAGCTCCTGCAGGAAGGGAATGACACAATTGGATGCAAATGTAGTCTCAAAAATTGTAAATTTTTTTTGCCCCCCATTTTCTGTTCCAGGGTTTTTCAGGAAAGCTAAAATTTTGTTCCACTCCAGTGTAATTTCACATGTTGAATGAAGACTTTTCAAAGATGTAGCCTAGAAGAATATTGTTTAGTGCTACTTAGATCCTTCCAGAAAGACACAGACCTTTTCTATGAAAATTTCTGTATTTTCCACAATTCATATTTACTTTTTCCATACTGAAAGACCTCTCATATTGTTAATCTTAAAATCTGCCTTTCTATGCCAATCCATGGTTTCTATGTTATAAACTATAATTAATAATAAAATAAAATTCTTAAAATGAACGCTATATAAATCTGAGTGTTACCAGTAGCTTCAATGTAGCATACGACAGCTCATAACACTATTTCAGATACAGAGAGTTTGAGAAAAGTGTACTTTGCATCCGACAAAATCAAAAGGTCTTTATTTTGAAATAAGAAAGCAAGTCATAAGCATCTGAAAAATTTTAAAAAGTAGTGTCTGCTACCAGCAGCCTTCCAACTTTTTTTATTTTTTAATAGCAATAAAAACATTTATGATGCAGTTAGGAGACTATGTGAGTCACTTTCTCATTCTATCACCACAGGGCACGTGTGTATAGCTTAGGGGATGTTAAGGGCAGCAAGACAGGCAAAAACTCCTCCTCATTCTCCATTAAGTTTGGTGTTGCATATTTCGCAACTAAAAATTATTTTTGCAGTCACAGTTTTCCCTAAACTTCCTTAATTAGTGACTGCAGTTTCCTAACAAGAGATTGCAGAAACCTGAAAACATTAATGGCATTAAATACTGCAGACAGACACATCCTTCCTTAATATAAAGAAGAAAGTTTCCACAGAAGTTCAAATGTTGAGAGTCTGTAACAGGTCAAGATCTTTGATGTAATGGTTCAAAAGTATTTAAATTATTGAAATATGTGTGTGTATACATTTATAATCATACAACAGTTTAGGCAGGCAAGACAACTAAAACACATAAACTCTTCCTGTTTACAGCAGAGGTAACTTTGATATTAGAAGTGTGGAAAATAAGTTTCTATATCCATTCTTAAGTCTGAATTATCTTCTTCTTGAGGGTTTGTCCAGGGCTGTAGTTGCTGAGATAACAGCTCAGAGTCACGTTTGTTCTAGAACCAGAATATTAAAATAAAATTCACGTGCACATTTGACCTTTCTGTCATCAATATTTGACTTGTGTCTAACTACTGACATTCTAAGAAAATAGTAGAAAATATGTATTTATTTTTAACTTTCATTTTAAAATGCTCTTTACATTAAAACAGGTGACAAAAAGCATTTCCTGCATCCATTCCTATTTTTTCCTGTTAATACAATGTGTATCCACACATGCTAACATTCTGGCTGTGTGATTCATCCCACCATGTTGCAATAATTGGTATGTTTTCACACTTTTCCTCCAGCATTATTGATTCAAATTTATCCTATTTACCACTCATGGATAATAGGAAACTCTAAGCAAGGAAAATGTGCTGCTGCAAATGGATTTATAGCCTCGCAGTGGACTCCCTGCAACCTTTGCTGTATCTTCCAGAATTTATATTTTGGTAAAAATCAGAAAGTTTACAGAGCATCAGATATTAAGAAAAGCCTTCGCTGTGTAAACCATGTTCAGAAGTGTTCAGAAAAAAACACTTTTTCTAACAGAAAAATTCCTGTTCATCTTACTGCGTTGTTAAATATAACAGTGTAACTACCTACACTGTTAACCAAAAAGCTGCTGATTGTCATAGCAGAACCAATAGGCCACGGCACTTATCCACTCTGAGTAACTGTATCTGCCACTTCTGAGATGTCATTCAGCTGAAAATGTTTCTTCAACATAATAGGAACTTTGGCTAAATAGGTTTACAATATTTTACTTTTAAAGGTTTGCTTTTTCTTGAAGGAAAAAAAACAAGAGAAGAATTTCAACTTTAGTCAGCTGGAAACTTCTAGAATCTCTTAGAAAGTTCTTCAGCAGCAAAGCTTTTTTTTCAGCTTATCATAGAATGGTTTGAGTTGGCAAGGACCTTAAACATCACTTACTTCTAACCCCTCTGTCTTGGTCAGAGACACCTTCCACTAAACCAGGTTGCTCAAGACCCCAACCAACCTGGCCTTGAATAGTTCCAGGGATGGAGCACCCACAATTTCTCTGGGCAGTCTCCTCCTGGTCTCACCACCCTCATAGTGAAGAATTTATTTCTAATATTTAGTCTAAACCTATCTTCTTTCAGTTTAATGCCATTCCCCCTAGTCCTGTCTCTATGTGTAAAAAATAAAATGTGCCTCTCCAGCTTTCTTGTAGGTTCCCTTTAAGTAATGAAAGACTGCTACATGGAAGACTGCTACTCTGAACTCATTCCAACAAGTTCATGTCTTTCTTATGTTTGGGGCTTAGCATATTTTGACTTTCTAGCTTGTATTTTAATACAATCCTAGCACAGCATTATAGAAGAAGAGTCAGGAAAAAATATACATGATATTCCCACAGAATTTCTGAAATGCTGAAGAAAAAGATTTACTTATTTTCCCGAAAGGGGCTTATTCACCTGACATTTGCAAGGAACTACTAAGGGAATTTCTCCATCAATTATCTCATATTTTTTATTTACTCTACACCTGTCCTGGCATTTAAAATTGCTTATGTTACCACAAATATTCTTGTATGCTAGGATCCATGAAGAGACCCAGAGCAGAAAGCAGGAAGGAAATAAATTCCAAATAATTCCACACACACCCCATTTGGGTTTCATTTGTAGTTTGAACGGTAATCAGTGTTTAAAAGCTCAGTCTTTGGCAATGCCATTTATGGGGCAAAAGTATAGAGATGAAAGTGAGACAATGTGAAAACAAGAAGGCTTTAAAATATTTTTAAGCAAGGAGCAAGATTAATTGGGTTTTTCCTTCTCTTCCTCTGACCTGCATAAGAGATTTCAGAACAATATATTTACTATTATTACTACATTTGCAAAAAATATCAGAAATACAACTAAAACCTCTTGAAGAAGTGTATCATAGCAGAAGAATTGCACAGACAATGACAAAATTACATAAAGTTGAGGTAGAACTATTTGGCTAGTGGCTGCTCACACTGATATATTCTCTCTGGCCATAAAGTGTAGATATAAGTTTTAGAAGAAAATGTAAAAAACAAAAAAGCATTAGCACAGTGGGGCACCAAGACCCATCTCAGGGCTCTGCAGTAACAGAGATGAATAAAAATTATGTTATTAAGGTAGCCAGAAATACAAATTTTGCTTACAGAGCTAGAGTTGCAGTGTGAAACTCCTGGAGAGGGAAGCATGCTTCAGGGTGGTTAATTCTGCCACTGAAAACATGCATCCGTAGCATCTAAACAACTGTGGATATAAGTGAAAAAGCAGCATCAGTAACTTTACTTCCTTTTGGATAGTAAAAATGCCTTACCAGAAAAAAATGAGACAGTTTCTCATTCTTTAGAGGCTCATAGCAAGTAATGAAGTAAGCTTTCTGTTAAAGAACACTGGGGGAAGAGAGCTGGAAAGAGTGGTGACCAACAGGGAAGGATGGACACAACCAACTTCCCAGTTCCCAGGCTGTGCCTCACTTTACCCTGACTATCTAAAGTTAAGTAACGATAAAAATTTTATCAGCCTTTATCACTTCTCCCTAGAAAGATATTTCATAGCTGTCTACAATAACTGGTAGGTTTCAGGTGCTAGAGGTACCAGCTCTTTCTTATGGTAGTAGAGGAATCCTAGGCAGTTTAGTCTTTCACACAACTAAATACAGGTCAGATTTTATCAATTTTGGTAACTGCCCGTATTAGTCAGTATTAATCAGTTAAATCTGTCTAGGGTGTTCTCTGACACTGAGCTCTACTTATATGTTATGACTTCTTGTACACATCAAATGTTTTTGCTCTCCAAAATGAAGTAGTAGCATTCAAATTGCTTGTAGGGAGTGGTCCATGGCCAATGTTAATTACCCAGCTGTGCTCAGGAGTTGTTCAAGCAGTCCTGCTTGGTATAAATCAAAATTATGTCAGGTACTATGCTAAAAATTTAAGTGTGGCAAGTGAAGTAACACAGCATGGGAGTCCTGGCACTGTCCAATTTTCCAGTATAAAGCAGCCCATATGTCTCTTTCCTTAATCTGTTTAGGCCACTTTAGAGTCTTGTGCTTCTTAATGGATGAACATACAACTGTAAGTTTTTGCCTACGAGCTATACATCAATCACTTTTACGTTAATTGCTGCTAGACAATGGAAGTCTGTATACATCTAAGTGTCAAGGGACAAGCAACCTGCTGAAACATTTAAATAGTCCAAATCTACATTTAACTAGTTAAATATCTAACAGGCCACAGAATACTTCTACCTAAACTAGTGCAGTAAAACCATCAGGGGTAAATGGTAAAGGTTCAGATCCAGCTCACTAGTATAAAATTATACCCTTCAGATGTCTTAGCCTCATCTGGTTACAAATTAATAAAATAAGAATCTATATTATATTAAAATATGTTTGCAGAATTAGAATTCCATCTCTGGTGGGTGTTTTTCATGCCAGTTTCAGGCTTACAAAAGTTTTATTTTAAATGAAGTTGAAATTAAAATATTGGAAAAATCTCACCAACAAAACACTGTTATGGCATTTGAAAGGTCTCTGTTGCTAAATCTTCCATTACATTTTTAGTTTGCATCACCATGCAGTGACAACTGGCATAAAACCTGATGTATTTCCTTGAAATTTATGTCATCTGTAAAGAGTCATATCCATGAGCACTGTATTACAGCAATGATAACACATGCATTCAGTCTTGAAAAGAGTTTTTCTTGGAGAATACAAATATTCATGGTAACTTTTGCAAAAAATCAAATAAGAGTTCTTTAATTGGCAACTGTAATTAATGGCAAGCATAAGGAGTGGTGAGAGTAACTCTGCAGGAAGGCTGGAAATTATTTTGATTTTGGTTTTCCTGCAGAGCTGCAAGAAACCAACAGGATTTAAATTTCTACCAAGAACCAACAGGAGTTATATTTCTTGTTGCTTTCATGCACCTGCTGTCATTAACAACAGTATCATGTTTGGGTGATAGAGGCAGACACCAAGAAAAGGAATGGGCTGTGATGGCAACCTCAGTATTTTTCCATGCCATTGAAATATCACTATACAAACTGAGATGTGTCTTGGAATGTGTTGCACCCACTTCCTGTGACTGCCTCATCTAACTTTTTGTCTTGTCTACACAAAAACAAAGCAGTCACAGAACCTAAAAATGCCAGCTGTCGATTGTATACAGTACAGATACATATGCATTGTATTTGCTTCTGGTAGGTTTATTTTGATGTGATAAAAAAATATTTATTTGTATTAGTGCATTTTCCCTGTAATTACTAGAAAGTTTATTCATATTAGCAAATATTCATATTTTTTTCTTCTTTTGTATCCTTTTTTGCAGTCTTCATCATATATGCTCTCAAAGTATTTATTTATTTAAAAAATGCAAGAGGTACTTAAAAAAATTCATATAGTCTTTACTTCTGTATTTTATACTCTAACACATGGTTTTAGTGAATCTAAAATAAAATAATAAACCAGAAAAAAAACCACAAAATCAAAATTAATTGCCTACGGCAGCCCAAATAACATATTGCATTACTGCTTATAAGCACAACAGTATAGCAAAATCAATAAATCCTGCTCTCACAGAACTATTTTATGTCAGTACATGTTTTTTTAAATATTATTTAATTATTTTTCAAGAACCTTTGCATGTTAGGAAGAAATGTGTAAAACTATTTAATCAATAATATGTTTCCCTTTGATCTTATCGTAACTCCTTTGCTTTTATCAGGGTATGAAATGTTTATGGTTAAACAAAGCTTGCTGAATATTTATGTGATTTATCAGCTAAAGGCAGGAGCTTTCCTTTTAGAAAGTAAACTGAAGACGTGGGCTCTGATCCAGGCCAACTCATAAACACGTGGTTAATTATAAGCACAGAAACAATGCTCTTAAATGCACAAAAAAAATTAAACACATTTTATTTCTTCTGTCTGCATCAAAACTTAAATTAGTAAGAGATGACAGTCCTGTTCTGTCTACTTTGGCTTTTTTCCTTCCCTTGTTACTTGGAAAACCAAACTATTCTTAACTGTGATATACTGTTAAATTCTATGGAGGAATAGAAAAGTTTTGCCAGTTCGTACTGAGAACTGGGTAGACACCTGGAAACTTTATTTTTAGTTCTCTACACATCAGCTTGTCACCATTTTTCAATACCTAGTTTACACTATAATGACACCATAAGTGGGAGCCTCAGTCACTGTCTCCCTGCTGACGAAGCAATCAAAATACACCTGTTTTCTGCTGGGAAAAATGCAGCAGTGGATGTGGTGGCTTTTTAACCTGCAAGATGGTGATAAACTAGCATGCTGTAAACATTTGAATTGGACAAACTTTCTCTTACTGATTGCAAATTGAACATGAGCAGCAGGACACTGGCTCATGCATTCCTCTGTGTGATGACAGAAAATACAGTCCCAGGTAAAAAATTATAGTCATGCCTGGCAAAGAAATTCCAAGAATTTGACCTATGGGAAATACCTTCTTGACTAAAACTTCAGCACTGATGACGTAAGGATCATTCCCTGGGTGAAAAAGAGGTTTTGTTGTCTATAGGAAAATGTCTAACGTCTTATCTCTAGTTGTGACCAATCTCCGATACTTTGTGCTGTCTTATCATGGCATGCTACAAAGTGAATAAAAGCAGAATAAAATATTCTTGGACCTAGTAGCTGTCTAACCAAAGCCAGAAGCTTTAGATTAATACATTGTCACACATATCACATCTAAAACAACCAGGAGAGAGAGATGACTCTGTTAACCTCTCTTGGGTGGGGGACACCCACAGACTCATATGCTTTAGTCTCTGACATTATCATGATCTCTTACACATCCTACAGTTGTTTATATAAGCTTATGTTCTCCATTACAAAAAAAACCCCATCATTGGTTCTTTTTGCTTGCAATCCCATGGACTGAACATGAAGTCTTTTTCTCTGTATGCTTGACACCCCCCTATAACTAAAATATCTGAGTTCAGAAGTGATCAGCTAGTCTTTGAGATCTTAAAAGGCTGTTTTTCTGAAGGGAAAAATAACACAAACAAACTGTTGCTTGTTTTAAAGTATTTTATTTTGGGATTTATACACATATCTTAAAGGAGTGGGAGAGGAATGGCTCATTTCCCTGAACTTTGTTAAAAACCCCCACATTTAGAGTTTGAGTTGCTACCATTTCATGACCCATTGTGGTCTCATAGAACTCATGACCATTTCTGTTTTTTCTTAATTTTTTTTTTCCTACGGAAAGTGTTTGCTTTTGTTTTCACTCATTTCCCTCATGACATTAATGGATACAAAATGGTTCCAGTTTTCATTGTTTTAAACACTGTGTCCTAGACACTGTCTTAGCAGGTCAACTGCCGAGACCCTGCTAATCTGATCGGGGATCTGGACATGTCCCAGTGACACTAAACTAACATTCAATTGTTCCCTCCTTTGACCTAAATATGGACTACATCCAGTCACACTTGATAACAATAATATTATGCACAATAATGTTATGTGCAAAAGAATTCTTAGCATATTCTTAAAGCTATAAGGTCAAATACTAGAAAAATTAGGAGATACCAGATATAAATTCACTAGTGTTTTTCTTTGTTCTACTATCGTTTTTTCATGGTCCCCTGCCTCTTGCAACAAACTGTGAAATAAACTAACCCAAGTATTATTTCACTCCCCCACACTCATAATGTGGCCCTCTGTCTAATACAACTCACACCATTAAAAAAAAATTAAGTATCTCTTTAGCTTTTCTATGGCAGTGATCACTACAGTATCTGAATGTTTCATAAATATTAATGGGACGCTTCATAGCATTTTAGTAAGAGGAAGGGGTGACAATCCTGTTAAATAAAACTGAGAGGAATTACAAAGAAGCACAATTTGAAATCAAACTTATTAACACAGTTAACATTAATGCATTTTCTATTTCCAGAGCAGTTCTTACAGACAGCAACTGCAGCTGTGAGCTCTCAGCAGTTCCGAAGATAACCTTCCCCAAGTTAAGCCTGCAGAAAATGATGGAGATGTAATTAACATGCAGTCTTTAAAAACTTCAGCTTTCTATGGTTTAAAATATTGCCACATGTTTTGTAGTAGAGGTAGGAACAGGGTTCATTCATTAGGACACTATTTATTACTCTTAACCGTCCTCCGACTAATTATTCAGTGAACCACTTCTGGTTTTGCAGGAAAAAAAGGATGATACAAATTATATTCTTTCATTCCCTAGCACTGATTCACACTGAAAACTTGCTGTCATCTCGTTGCAATGAGTTTGACACAGTTATCATAACACATGTATTCTTATAAAGACTGCTTTCTGAACTTCCATTCTGTCTTGAACTTTTAGCTACTCATCACAGTCGCACTTTCCTCACAGAGAAAATTTTGATTTTGTTCTTCTCCTCAGACTCCTAATTTCTGGGTAAGGCTCCTTGGGCAGTCCACACTAATCTCCAGTTCCATGGTTTTTTTTCAGAGTGTCTCTCCCTTGTATCTCTGTTTTAAGATAAAACATCTTCCTTTTCCTTAATGTGAGGGTGGAATCTGAGCAGGAGAAACAGGTTGGCATCCCCAAGCATGGAGAGCCAGAGAAAATCCTTTGCCTCAGGCTAATATCAGTGTAGCACTGTCATGGTATCTTAGTCACTGAAATCTTAGAAGTCTTAGATGTCATATGAAACTTATGTTTTTTTCCTAAAGCTTCTTTACATCACAAAACTGAGATGAACTTTATCTGAGACAGAAAACACAATTCTGGTACAAATTCCACCTTCCTTACTCAATCAAGTGCTAGATTGCAAGATTTCCAGAATTTATGTTGTGAAATTTAATATGTTCTCCATATTTATGGAAGAACAGTTTGTCTGATTTTGTTATTAGAAGAACAGAAATCAAAAATCCATCTGAAGTGCCACAGAGGATTGTGACAAATTCCGTTTAATAAAGTTTAGAATAACAAGACTAAAAATTACCGAAACCAAAGTCAGATAGCTTTAATGGAATCATCCCTACTGATTTCAATCATACTACTTTTAAAGAGATTCATTTTAATTCTTTTCCACCACTACAGATGTTGCTAGCCCCATGTTGCAGATTCATATGATCTAGAAGAGAGACCTGAAGCAAAGATCATCAGTGAAGATTCCTAGGCTCAAAGCACAACTATTTTGTTGTACCTGACTGCCAATTAAAATAAAAAGTCAAACTCTAAATCAACTCTGTCATCCAATACTTTTGTTACTTAACTGTGTTATGACAACAGGCCTACTGCCACCTAACCTGGCCAGGCTGGTTAAAGCTCAGTCTCGTACATACAGTGTGCTGGCTATTTACCAGACCTTTTTCAGAGTATGCCTGCGAGCCCAAGGCTTGCACAGTTTCTTCTAGGAACTGTAATATGTACAAAAAGCATTTCTTCTCATTTATTCTTTGGTGAGGTTCCCGAAATAGATCTGCACCTCCGGTAGAACTAGCAACCAACCACCTATCACAATGGGAAAGGAGATATCAAAGGCAAGAAAGGAACATGCAATATTTAAGATCTAGCACTATCAGTTTTCTACTGAGTAACGTTGTTACACCAATGAACAGCATTGTGGATTTTGTTGTTTTGCAGAAAGGCATAATTGTTTCTGTGCTTTATGTTATTGTCAGTCTTGCAGCACTTAGGTCTTCTTGTGAAGGTAGTTTTTAGCCCCTGCTGTGCACATTGTCCGACAGGCTTTTTGTTCTTTTGTCACCTAGACAGGCATCACCTGCTTCTTTAAATGACGTAGCAGCAGATATCACATTGGCAAGCGATTTAAAGACATTCCTAAAAATGTATCTAACCTCTGACTATTTTTAATGTATTCCAGTGATTTCTATTTTCCTGATAATGTCCCTAATATTAATATAGTAATATTCTCATAGTATCAAAGTCCCATTTTTTCAGAAAATGTAATACATCATCTGTTGGTTTAAAAGGTACCGTCCTAATAATCATTTATTCAGGCAAACAAACCTTAAATTATTTCTGATTTGATATTAAAAAAAACATTTCAGGAGGTATTTTCACCATTACCAAATTACATTAGCTCTGCTTTTTGGTGTCTGCAATTAATAAAACCATAGTATTTAATAAAAGACCCATGCAAACTGTGGGAGAAGAGAAAGGATAAATAGAAGACACAGCATATTATATATTTTCCTAGCATGTTTTTAAATTTAATGAAAAATTAACATTCCTATTAATTATTTACCTCATAAGCTATTAGTGTTAAGGATAATTTTCCAAAGTCTATATTTATAGGAAACTGGCATTTCATGCTGTAGCCATCAAATGCTGCCATATGTGCTGCCTTTTGTAGAGAAGTTATCATCTATCTTAGGAAACATTTGTTAAAATCTAAAATAAATACAATTTAATAGACTTCAGCGGAACCCAAATTTAATATTCTCTTTCAATTCTTTAGCATTCAAGCTTTTATGCGTTCACATTCGCTATGTGAATGCCTACCCATTTTGCATTTTTCAGCTGTGTATTAATGTGTTGGATTCATCCCAATCGACTTAAACCATCTAAAAGGTAGGTATTGGGCCTAAAAGGGTCATCTGACCATGCAATCACACCTAGTCACCATTTAGTCATTTAAACTCCCCCAGACGATGATTCACCCCACCCTCAGATTGTTATCTAAAATAGAAAGGATGAATTGTCCTATGAAGGTTCCTGCTGGTGGTAAGTTAAAACACTTGCAAACAATAATTTGTTTGTGTCGTTAAGTTTCCCTCATAATTCAGCATTGTGGCTGCCAGAAGTGGTCAGGGAAAGCACACACAAGAGGTGTTCTCCTCTCCTTCCCAGTGTAGGACCATGTAGGTCTGATTATCCACAACAGTCAATGAGAGTTTCTGAATACTGTGGTACCTCACTGGCTAATGCCATCTTTTTTTCAAGCTCTATTTTTTTCCTTCCTAATATTTTGTTATTTTAAAACATTTAATATCTGTTTTAATGTGGACATAGATAAGAGATGAAGATGAGCTGTTGATAATAGAAGATAATGAGCCTACTTAATGCGTGATGAGAACTGGCATCAGAGGACAGATTTATGGTATTTGATTCCACAGTAATTAGAACTAAAGCTCATATGCCTAAAAGTGTGGCAGTACTGACATCGAAAGAGTCATGTGTCTGGATAGCCTGCATCTATTTGGGAAGTTTTGTTTTGGAATTTAAATATAATGAAGCTAGGGATTTTATTTTCACTTTTTAGTGATTGAAAGTAAACCCAGGTTGCAGAGGTGCAAGTATGTCAAACATGTAGAGAGGAACGGAGATATTTAGATAACAGGAAATTTACCACCTCTCAGCACTTCTAATTGTGTCTGATTTTCGGAGTTTGAAAATCAGAGTATTTTTAACATACATGCGAAAATAATTAATATATGAATATTTTAACTGACTGATGAAAGACTGATTATTTGCAAGAACTTAGCTGAAACTCATGAAAGAATAGTGGTGCCAACACTTTGTTACCGTGGCTGGAAACTTTCTTTAATAACAGCTGATACTACAAGTATGAAATCTGTAAGCTGGATAGGCATAGTAATTAAATAAATGAAACTTTTTTTTTTTACATTGTGTATTAAAGATATCTGATGAACAATTAAAGGATTGATGCAGATCACTTATTTGAGATGTTTATCTAGTTCAGCCTGTTCAGAGCTGTTTGTGGCCACAACGCACAGAAAAGTGCATTTTGGTAATTTTGATAGGTTAAGGTATTCAAATTACAAAGGGCTCATAAATTTCAATGTCTTTCTCTGACCTAGACCTTCAAATAAGTTTCTAACTTCACTTCTTTCCTTAAGATTACTTAAACTTAAACTTTTTCCTGTTATATTCATAACCTAAAATAAAATCAATTTCTTCATGGTCTTCCCACTGTCCTGTCTACTTCTTTGCAAAAATTTCTACTAATCTCCAGCAAAAATAATTGTCTTGAAAAAGACAATTCTCTATCCAGCTCTGAATTGAATTTTCTCAGTGTACAAATCTCTTTTCCATTTCATATCCTTTTGTAGTAGCTATTGAGTTACATTTTTTATTCTCTGGATCTCTCATCTGCTTTGCTTTGATTTCACCATCACAATGTGTCAGGGCTATTGTTCTCAGCTGAAAAAGAAGAAGAAGAAAACAGAAAAGAAAACAAGCCATGGAAGTCACTGGAAGGAAGGGGATTGGAGACTAGAGAACAGCACCTTGACAAGCTAAGTCCATTCCTTAACACAGTAAAGTCTCAATACCTCAGTACATGTATTAAGTTCTCTTTTATTAAGAACTCATTTTTAACTTAATAGCTGCACAGCAGTATTTGCATCATTCTGCAGCAGCCCCAGACAAGTAACAATGACAAGTCTCGTGCTTTTATTCCAGATTCTGTCTTCTAACATTTAGTGAGACTAGATGATAAAATTCTATATCAAAAATTAGATCAACCTCTCTATTTATTCCTGATAGGTCCATCAAGCCAGTCTATAATTCCCAAAATTCTCCATGTTTCATGTGACAAATAAAGCCCTTTTCTTATATAGAAAGGACCAGAGAGTCTCATTCATGACCATCAAATAAGGGTTTAGTTCCTGGGTACCTGGACAATCAAATGCTGCTTCATTAGGTTTATAATTACTAGTGACTGTCTCATTATAAAAAGCCACTGGTATTGATGTGCCACTTGAACTTATGAGTGTGTGGAAGTAAACCTCAGCAGTACAAGCTGCAAATCAGTGTTACTGTTTGCTTGGAAAGGAATTTTTAAAAAATTATGTTGAAGAACAAAAAAAACTTTATTCCAGGCAAAAACATTCTGGATTTTTATTTTAGCAGTCTTGTACTGGATTCCCCAGGAGTTCTGACTCAGTCAAACCAACACCCAATAAAGAACTGGGTTTCCTACAGAAGGACCAATTGGGAAATAACACCCAAAACAGTGGCCACATGTGGACATACCTGACAAAGCAGCACAATTCAGTCATCTGCTCAGTCAGACACAGAAACTAAACATGAATAGTTAAAGTTAGAATGGGCTACTCACCTTACATCCATTTAAAAGTCATATGAGAAATATTGGTGTTACCTGAAGGGATTCACCTCATCCAAAAGGCATCTGAAATATGTGCAACTAAATGCTTTAGAGGGTGCCTCATTCTCTCTTTCTTACAGGCTGGAATGAATAGTTCAGATTCTGATGTCTTTCTTTTATGTGCCTAAAGGTGCATGAGATGAATCCCATTCTAAGCATTTCTTTGCCTAAATTCCCAAAGGAGTCTGACTGGACATTCCTTCTCAGAGCATGCCTAATCAGTACTGACAGTTTTAAACCGAGTGTAACTGGGGCTGACTCATGTTTTACCTAATGTCTTAATGACTAAAACAATGTAAGGTGCCTGTGACAACTCACCCATCAGCCTAGAATTTTCCACTTTGAAGGAAGTTATCCTGACCAAAATGCTGTGGGCTGTATAGGAGTGAGAAACTCATGACAAAGGCAAATATTGTGACAATTATACCACTGATTAAGTTGCTCCACTAAGCCTCTCATGTTAAAAAAATTGCTTCCACAGTTTAATATAATAGTCATTTGACTAGAGGATAAAAATGAATCTAAAGTTTGGTATGACATACAAAACCAGGGAGAAAAAGGAGGAGTCAAATGTAGAAGTAGAAGAATACGTGGGGCATTATGTAAACAGAGGTGCTTGGGTGGAAGCAAATATATTCTTTCTTTACAGTGAGATCACTGAACTTTTTTTTTTATTTTGGCCAGCTCAAAGTCATAACTCTGGAAAGATAAAATTTAAAAACAAATGTAAATATTGTTTGTAATGACTGCTAATCACAGTCTTAAGCCTCAGGCTATAATTTGCTATTTGATTTTTATTTCATATTTGTCTGTATTTTCTTAGGAGTCCACCAAGAGTGTCCCAAACAACTGTTTAAAGCAGATGTTGCTCAGTGCATTTATCACAGTAAGGGGGAAATGACTTTTAACAAATGCTGTACTCTCTGTAAGCACTTTACAATTATGTTTATGAGTAAAAAGTTACCTGGAATTGCCTGGACTTTTTCAGGGCAGCCTGCTGTGCTTTAACATAATCTTACTTCAAGGTGCTAATTAAAAAAGCTAACAGAATTTGATAGAAAAAGTAGTCTGATGCCTATCTTTTGGTAAAGAACCTATTTTCAAAACCAGGAAAAAGCAAGGATTACTAAAGCAGACATTTAATAAGATGGATCATTTTGAAGCTCAGATTTTGAAGCTCCCATTCTTTCAGATGTTTTATGTTCAAAGACATGATGACATGCTTATAAGATGTGCTCATGATAGTAGAACCATACAGGTCTTAGAATTTCAGATGCCAGAGATCCACCAAGTTTTTATTTATTTTATTTTTATTCACTTAGAGAAAAAAATAACTCACATATATTAACTGAAAACAGCCATTCTCATGTGGATTATCAGATTGTTGATTCATTAGAAGGAGATCCTAGTAGAATCTAGTATATTTCTGGAAGACATGAAGTATAACCTGACTGAATTCAGGAATTTAGGTTCAGTGATGGATAGCTGAGTGAAGCAGAAATTATCTGTAGAAAACAGGATATAAAATTAGATTATATATTCATCTTTTGTGGTATTAAACCTTTCCTGTGATGTGGCAGCAGCTTTGTCATTTCTTCCATTTTGAATTATTATTATTTCCAAGGCTCTTGTCATAGCTTGTACATATGAAACAAGAATGTCCTGATGATCAAGGTAATGGATTTTACAGGTGACAATGACATTGACTTATTTCAGGATCAGTCTGAGACTGTAAGTGAGTGGAAGTGTTTGTAAAAGAGAAATTGATATATTTGCTTGTTTTTTAAACTCTTGAGGCTTTTTTGGAACTGGGAATTTACATAAGGAAGCAGGTAAAAATGAAATAACACAGGATTGTTAACCTTTCTAATAAGCACAAAAAAATTGAAGACACTGCAAAACTTCTTTTCAAAACAAGTACCAACAATTGAGAGTATCTGTTTTTATTTGAATGACAGCATCCTTCTGCAAAGTATTTCAAACCAAAAAGGATTTTAAATAACACCTAAAGGAAAACAGGAAAATTTTTTTAAAAATACATCATACTGAAACTTTTTTCTGTATGAAAAACTTTTGTAATCTGTCACAAAAGTGAAAAAACAGAAGAAGGAAAAAATCCTCCCACTAACTTGTAGATGTTCTCACATACTGCCATACCTTAGGGGAAAAGTAAATTTTTGCATTTTAAAATATTTTAACTTCTTTTATTTCTAGGACAAGTACAGCAGAAACTTATTGGCAATTAAATGTATTTGTAAGTATTTCCCAACTCTTCTTCAGAGTATTCTATTGAATACTTGTTCTGCCAATTTTGCAGCTTGTGATATTTACTGTGTGTGCATGGAAAGACAAAAGACTCAGGTAGGCTAGCTGTAACCAAGGGAGTCAAAAATCTTTAGGTTTCTCTACAAAGTATCATTCATATAGATGCACACAGTTTTAAGCTTAATTAAGCATACACTTTAGAAAAAAAAAAATTGGATTAGAATCTCCTTGACTGAGGGTTCTCCTGGAAAAAGGAATGAAAATAAACAAAGATGTGGAAATAAAGATGTGAAAACAAGGAAAGACAGAAATTAATTAAGAGGATGCGGTTTAAGAGCTTTCCTTCTTTTTAGGAGTGAGATTTATGAAGAAAGCAAAATTAGGAAATTTGGAGGCTCATTGGAAGTCTACTTCATGAAAAAAGAAAAAATTGCAAAAATGGTGAGGTCACTGGGAATCTAAAGTACTACTTTTGGGTTTTTTTAGGAGGCATTTATTTCACTATTTCACAAAAGAACAATATGATGCATCTCACTGTCCTCTTGGAAACTGCACATGGCTTTTTGTTTAGCCAGATTCTTGGCGCTTTCAAACTATTCTCTAGCTTCCCAGGGAGCAGTTGCTCAGTTTCCATCCTTGGCCATGGTGTTCATGGCCAAGCAGGACAGCAAAGATGAAACACTGTCTTCACTGAAGCTCTTGCCTTGTGATTTGATAAAGTAGCTCTGTAATTAGGCCATCAGCCTCGAGGTTGGAATGGGCAAAGTAGAGACACCTGGCATTTGAGGAACATTTGAACGTATGACAGAAGTTTTCCCTAATCTTGAAAGAGTATTTCAGGTGCACCTTGTTGAAGGAATTGACTTATCACAGGTTTCTGTTTGCCCCATTCTGGGAAGAAAGTACCTGCTACGTCAAGTAAAAAAAGGAATGATGGAAGGGATAGCAAACAATTGCCATCTGACCTGTATCAAAAAATAAAAATTGTGGATTTCAGTACTTATAAATTGATGTACACATATATGTAGAATTTTAAATATTCTGATATATCCATCAGGTCCCAAGGACTGCTTTGATTTTCTCTATTCGCATTTGCTAATTATCAAGTGAGAGCAATATATTTCTCAAAATAAGGAAGGCCTATTGCATTTGACTATAGCCTTAAAGAAACACCCCTACAGATGCCCTTTATAATGTCAGTTTTAAAATAAAAGAATATGTTCCTTTGCACTGGAACCAGCTGGCTTCACCAAATTGTGTATGATTATAAATGATAAAGCCATTTTACTAGCTCTTACTTTTAGAGATGTAATTTGAATACCCAGGAAATAAGTATCTGCTTTGTTACATGATTACAACCAAATAATTGAAATATCAGAAGGGCAGTGAGCCATAGAACCTTTGTACTGAACAAATAAGACATTATAATGACGATGCTTTGAGTACAAGTGCAGTTCTCAATTGAATTGTGTGCAACTTTTGAAAGCATTTTTTTAGCACTCTACAAAGATTATAGGTGTGTAAAAATGAACACCTGAAAACAGCTGTGACACTTTTGTGTCATCAGTTGTTAAACTGAACTTCCCATTGGTTACCATAGTACTGCTGCAGACAAGCCACAGAAACTCCACTCAGGGAGGAATATTATGCAAAATCAAGCCAAAGTGACAAGATTGATTTTGGACAAGTCTGAAGGCTGGAAACAAGCTGCTACTTTTTGCAAGCTAGGAACAATGCTTTACAATGTTTTACAAAACCTGGTTCCTCTGAAAAACAGAATAAAAAGAAAGGATCTGTATAAGGAAAATGCTTAATTCATGTTTTCACTTGTGAAGAAAAAAGGATTCTCCCTTATGATATAAAACCAGGAGAATCTGTAGGTGAAGCACAAGTCAAGGTTAATATAAATTATGTATCTACTACTTAGTTGCATGGCAGAGCAAAGGAAAAAACAGGCTTTCTTATCAAAGAATGACTGCAATATTATTTCAAAGATATTCACTGTGATTGTAGGATAATAGTTTTAAAACTGGAGTGAGCATGAAGGCTGAGCAGCTTACTTAATGAAGCGCTAGCCTTTCATCCCTAGCACGATAATTTAAATCCATCTTTCAGTCCTAAGTAAAATGAGTGGCCTCATCTTTGTCCCTCATGGACAGTAATACACATTATATAACCAGTGCATGTAATTTGACACAAGTTAGTACAACCAGCAGCCATTTTGTTGGTAGAACACCATGCTTCAGCTGTCACAAAGGCTGAAATAACTATTTTTAATATTTTTTTTCCAATACAGCAACTTTCAAGAGTACTTATGTTTTTACCAAGAAGTCTGTAATAATCCCCACTTTTTCCCACTGCAACACTCATTCCAGGTGTGATTCCTTATCTCTATCTTATGTATCAATTCCTCTAAAATCCAGATTTTAGCAATGAAGTTTGTGTTATATCTATTCTTTCCTTTTTTTTTCAAGTATCCAGAGGATTTCACTTTTAGATCTAAAACTCCTGACATCTTAGTTAAACATCAGTATCTGTTTTTAAGAACTTAAACAAAGTGAAGGTAGCATTCAGTGAAATTTTTCAGGTAGCGTTGTAGCTGGTTTTCAGTTACCTAATCTGGAAAACTGCTTGCTTTTATTATCAATTTCAATAATTTAAGACATCTTTGTGTATTCATAACTTACAGGGATGAATGTGAGATTACACGAAGATGTCAACCTAAAATTATTTTTTCAGTATGTACAATAAGCAGTTGTGTCACATTTTGTGTGTGTCTTTCCAAATAAAGTCACCCAACAAACACTGATGTTTAGAGACCCCATAGAAAAATCTATGAGATTTGGAAGATTTTCACTGTGAAATCATCTAGTGACTTAGTGAGTGATAGTGACTCCAGACAAAGTGCGTGTTGTCAGAATATAGGTGAGCTACTTTTGACATTTTTCTCAATATTTCACCTGCCATGTAAATCACTTATAAAGTTAGGAGTTTTTTTCTTTAAGAAACACTAATTCATTCTTATTTTGTGTAGTGAACATATATCTTCAGTTCATGTGAAGTGGCTTTTACTGTTTGTGCATAAGTATAAAGTCAAAATTTCAGTCACATTCAGCCTCATTAACTTGGATTAGGATAGGTAATATATGTAATTCTCCTTTGAGATCCTCAAGAAGAAATGGCTTCAAGTTGCACTAGGGAAGGTTTAGGGTGGATATTAAGAAGAACTTCTTCACCAAAAGGGATGTCAAGCATTGAAACAGGCTGCCTGGAGAACTGGTTGAGTACCTGAATACATCCCTGGAAGTATTTAAGTCATGTAAGTGTGGCACTTAGGGACATGGTTTAGTGATGGACTTGGCAGTGCTGGGTTAGTGGTTGGACTTGATGTTCTTGAGGCCTTTTCTATGCTAAAAATACTATAATTCTTACTTTCTTCACATGTGTACATGTGTGAAGATGAATTCTTACTCTAATACTCCCATGATTTAATGGGAAATTTTCTGTGTAGTGATTGTATCAGTGGTTCCTTCTGCATAGTGTGCAGTCTGCACCTAATTTTTTTTTCTTTTGCTGAGTTCTATCAGAAGCTTTTTATCTCTTCTGCATAGTGAAAGGTAAGGTTGTGAAGCCAAGAACAGCAGCCTCAGTGAATTAAATCCTTCCTCAGCAAAAGCAGCTGCAAAAGGAGCTACACAAGCACAGAGTTTGATTCTGATTATTACCAAAATTATTTTAAACATATTTGTAAGAAAATAATTTATAGTAAAGCATTCACAGGTCAGCCAAATCTGACTAACTTTTAAGAAGCATTGTACTGGCATATTCACTAAGATATTCAATTAAAAAAACCCCAAAATATTTGGGATATTATCTCCAGTCTGATCCTGGCACACAGTAAAGACCCATCTAAACCCTGAAATGACTTATCTTTTTTGATTTGAAGGTACAAGATAAATGCATTTTAAAAGACTCATGATAGGTAACGTATTTAGTATTTTTAAAACTATATATATAGTGCTTTTATCTAATGCTCATACACTGTAAAGTACACTTATGTGATCTATAATTAAACAACCCCCCCAGCGAAAGTTATTATATCACAAAAGTAAAAAAAACCTCCTCTCTTAAGAGTGCAAAATATCTATGTCAGTTTACTTTTAAACTGTACCTCTTCTGTTAGCCAATAAGGTTTTAGGCCTTCTTTTGTCTAATGTCAATCCAATTTACTTGCAGCTATTTTCATGCAGACAACTAACTCAGAAAGGAGGGGGGGGGAAGCTGAAACATTATCCATTCTTAACAACATGATACTCCATTGCTGTAATGTGTCAAGATACATTTTGTTTAAATAATAATGACTTTTAAAGTGTCTTTTGTGTGAGAGTGATGGTTTCCTGCATTCTGTCCAGTTCTGGTAATACAGAAGTAATGTTTAAAATTACCTGGAATTTGATCACTTCACTGGAAAATAGGTGTGTGCATTCAGAATAATATTTTCATTCATTTCTACCCACAAGAAGCTTTCATCTGCAAAAATAGCACAAAACCCCCTTACTCAATAGTACTTTAATAACAGCAAGATGTGTTTTCTTGGGGCAGGTTGGAGGGACCTAAGGATAAAACAGAGAGCCCAAGAACTGGATTATGACTTGACATGGTACTTAAATTCACTCTTCTAATAAGCCTAAAATACCACATCAAGGAGAATTTCAAAGACTTCCTTTTTACAAAGTCTGTACAGAAGTCTCTTTTTCTCAGTCTCAAAAGCTTTCAAGGGCAAAAAGGCCAAGACATGAACACTGTCTTGTCTGCAGAATTCACATCAAACATAGCATTTAGGAACAGTTCTCTATTCCATGTTTTATGAAAGAGATTTAAACAGTTAGTGGTTTAGATTTCATTTAATTATTAAAGAAGGTGTTCAATCTTGAGTATTTTTTATGAAATCTTTTTGACAGAAGGAGAGCCCACTGAATTCACTGATTATCAGTTTAATATTTGTGTACTGTGAAAAATGACTTTGCTTTGTTGATTATTTCTATGTAATCGTGATTTTTCAAAAAGACACTTTGCTTGGTTAACCTTAAGGAGGAGACTGCAAGGTTGACACCAGTTGTTACATACAGGGCCAGAGTGCACTGATCTGTAAAGATATTACCAAAGAAAAATCTATATGATTCTACTAAATTAAAACTGACATCTACCTCATCATCATCATGAAAAGAAAACAGAAAAGGCCACGGAAGCAAATATCTCATTATCAAGTGTGACAAAGATTTAATTAGGGTAATTTTTCAAGAATATTTGCTTACTGGGCTGTGGCTTTTATATGCCTCTGATTCTTCAAATATTTAAAGTCTGTGTTGCCTCTACAATAAACGAGCAATAAATTCAGCAATGTCGTCACACAACTTTTTTCCCTTTTTTCCCTCACATGAAGGGGGAATGCCTAGATTCACTGGAGCAGAAGTCGTTCTTTGTTCTGCTCAAGTAAAAGCTGTTTCAGGGATGGAGCTCAGAGCTGTAATCCAACCACATTTTAATGCTAAATTTCATTGAAAACAGGAAGCTGGTCTCAAAATTCTGAAACTTTATTTCTTTTTAGGCACAGTTCTTGTGGTTTTTGAGTTAAAATATATATATATGTATATATATTTAGGGTACATGTGGAGTTGTAATACTGATTTACTAAAGAAGTATGATAAAAACTTTGTTGATGTCCTCCACTAAGATGTGATGTAATGTGGAGATGTATTCCAGCAAATACACGTGTCCACATAGTGTCAAGATGGCCTGAGTTCTTTAGTTACATTTATTAAAATAATCATTAAGTTAGTGGTATTAAGGGTTAATTACCACTTGTTGATATAAGAATGCTAATTTTATCAGATAGTTTGCATTATAAATATTGCATACTTTTATAGACATAGTTATTAGAGATTTATAATTACAAATTTTATGTATAATAGCTGCAAGTTTATAGTTACAATTTTTGTTTTTATTGCCTATGCCCAAGTTTATCTTCTCCCTTCCCTTCCCTTCCCTTCCCTTCCCTTCCCTTCCCGCACCTTCCCGCACCTTCCCGCACCTTCCCGCACCTTCCCGCACCTTCCCGCACCTTCCCGCACCTTCCCTTCCCGCACCTTCCCGCACCTTCCCTTCCCGCACCTTCCCTTCCCTTCCCGCACCTTCCCTTCCCGCACCTTCCCTTCCCGCACCTTCCCTTCCCTTCCCTTTTTTAGTAAAATATCAATACCAGTGTTTCATTTACTAGTATTAGATTTACAACCCTTTCTCTACAAGAAAAGGAAAAGCAGTTTTTTGAGGGTTTCCTAAATTTGCTGTGTGTTGCATGTACATTTATTATAATTCTGATGTGTACTTATTTTCTTGATAATTTTCATCAAATAATGCCCCCCAGTCATACTGCAAGCTGAGCCTTTATGGCAAATCTCGGCCCTAAGTGCTTTGCTTTGTTTTGTTTTGTTCAGTCACTTAATGACAGAACATACCTTCAATTGTCTGTGAAGTGCAGGGTGAGTATTTCCATAAGGCACAGCTGATTTTGCTTTCACTACACATAGCAGTTAAAATAGATTGCCAGCTAAGATAGTGTGTCTTCAGGTGCTACTTCCATGACCATAAAGAGAGTTAAAAATGTCACAAGAAAAAGTGCTAAGCAAATGCATTATTTAATGTGGATCCTCAATATGAGACTCTCGAGCGAAAAGGTTACACATGCAGAAGGCCATTCTAAAGCCCCCAGGTGGACAGGCCAGAGGAATCCTTCCTGAATGGTCCCTTGAATGGGGAGCTCCGGGGATTAAGTCCTCTCTTTCAGTTGGATAAGGTCTGGCAAAGGAGCTGACTCCAGTGGAGAATGTCAAACCTGTTGGAGGTTACTTTGTGTTGCAAAGCAGCTGCATAAAAAGAAAGTTAATTCTCAGCTCCCCAGAAGCCATCTATACGTAGTTTCAGGAACATAAGCTTCATGTGGCCAAAGGCTAATGACAAAGTTAAGACATTTCCCAGACGAAAAGTAAAGGGCACAAACTATCTGCAAACAAAAATGAAAAAGAGTGAAAAAAGCTGAGAAACTTAGCAAGGTTTTAGTATTTCTGTGAAGTCTGTATAGATTTCTCTTAGGAACTTGCATCCAAAGAATTAAGTATTGTTTTGTTTCCACTGCTAGATGTAAGAGAAATACACCTTTTTTTTTTTTTT